>JASDQU010206295.1:14027-25762 GCA_032191745.1 Picea mariana
ATATAACATAAAATTATATCAAAATACAAAATTTATAACATAAAAATAAAAAATAAAAAACATAAATTAATTAAATAAAAAAATTGTATTATAAAGTAAAAATTCAACTTATAAAAATAAAAATAAAGGGTCGACCCCATCATTCTCATGTCACGAAATAACAAAAGATATGAAATTACAATAAGATTATATTTTTATGGAAATTTAATTACTAATTTCTTTTTAATGAAAATTTAAACATCAAATTTGATTTGATTGGGAAAAAAGTTTATAAAGTATAATTGTTTTTTAATGAAAAAAAATTATAAAGTATAATTGTTTTTAATGAAAAAAATTATAATTGAATATGAAAAAAAAATTATAAAGTATAATTGTTTTTAATGAAAAAAATTATTATATTTAAGTTATAATTATTTGAAAGGAAAACTTTTAAAGTTTTTGGGTTTTTTACCATTAATCTATTTTTTTAAGAGTGTTGGCTAAATATTCTATTTTTGGGGTGTTTTGGCCTGAATTAACTAATGTAAATTTGGACAAAATTACTATTTTATGTTATTTAAATTGCATTATGAATGCACTTGATGAAATAACTTAACTACTCAAATCTACAGTTGCCTAAAAACCTTTAAAAGGTAGAACGTTTAGACTACTAATTTTTTAAGTATAAAAACAATAAATTTTTAATTAATTAAAAGTAATTTTAAGTCATACTCAAATTAAAAGATAATTTTAACCTAAATAATATTTACAAGAAAAACAGTAATCAAATAACATGTATTTAAGTAATATATAACCTTAGTCTCATACATACAACCAAATATTATTATAAATTATAATTTAACTTCGTGTCCAATAAACACATATAAACTCCTTGAATTTAAAAGAAAAAAAAATTGATAAATATTTATAAAATGATAAGACCAAAATTTATAAAATACAAAATAACATATTTCAACTTTAAAACATTAAATAACATGAGATCAAAATAATTAAAAAAAAACATATAAAAACATAAAATTTAAATAATTATAAAAAAAAAATTCAAAAATTATAAAAATAAAAAATAAAAATCTAAATTAGGCAAAAACCATATCAAAATTCACATTTTTTCTCATTTAGTTATGTTATTTTAGGTGAAATAATTTTCCTCAAATAAAAGTGATAAATTTATCTATATTCTTGGATATAAAAATAAATAAAAAAACCATATCTAAATTCACACTCTTTCCCGATTTTATTAGTTAATTTTCCTTAAATAAAGGTGATTTATATTTTGAAACAATAGTCAACCTTCCTATAATTCATCACCTAGTTATAATAAGCTTTACCACATCCTTAAAAAAATACACAATCAAAACTAAATATAATAAAAAATATATATAGTTTAAGCACACGACAGCAGAAACTGAAACTAAGAATTAAATATATATATATAAAACAGAAGTGTAAGCACACGACAGCAGATACTGAAACTAGAGAATTTAACGGAGAGACTAAGAAAATTTAAAAACTGAAACCGGAGATTTAACTGAGAGACTAAGAAAATATAAAATACTGAAAATGTAGGCATACGACAGCAGAAACTCGAGAATTTAACCGAGAAACAAAGAAAATATTAAAACTGAAAGTCGTGATATAACAAAAACTGAAAATCGTGACATAACAAAATAGCGCATTTAAATCCTAAAAGGTTAAAATAGAATCCAGGCTTTCGGCTCGAGACTTTCTTATTTCTTAGTTTAGAGTATTTTTAATATATTTATTTTTTATTCAGAGATCAAAATAAAGGAATGAAGGAACTAACCTGCTCTTTGCTGATAATTTCCTGAAGCCGAGCCTTCAACGTAGGGCCTCGACGCCCTCCGCTCTTCGAATTAACAAATACAATAAAGGCAGCTTCCGGCGCAGTGCTGGTGCCGTCCGAGCGATGTCGATCTTCATCGTAAACAAATTCTTTGTTCCTCACAGCTTCCACCATGGCAATTCTCAGATACTCTGGGATGATTAATCTTTTCCTCAACTCTTCCTGGTCGATCCTGAGGCCGGCCAATCCACAGGCCTTGAAAGAATCGATCGCGGAGGACCGGGCCGCAATGCGCTTGGTTTCAGGGTATTTCTCGTCGTCTTCAAGGTAGCTGATTTCCGATTTGCAGGATCCGATCCCGTTACCTCTCTGTTGTTGTTCTCCTACTGAATCCGTCATGGCTTTGGATTGCAAAAACAAACCCTAATGGATGCTCAGGGGGTTCGGGACGTCTGCGAGATGAGATGTGTAAAAAAAATTTAAACAGTCATTTAGCGTGGGAAATTGTAGTATGGAGAGAGAGTATGGGCCCTTGATAATGATTTTAATCCCATGTGGTAGTCAGATTAATAGTCCTACGGACGAAATGATGCATATAATAGAATAATTATAATTATATTTTTTTATTTTAAAATGTATAAATATTAAAAGTTTTATATGTGATTTAGTGGTTGAGTTGGGGCTTTATCATTATAATGAGTAATTAAGATGGAATACTAATATTAAATATTAAAAGTTTTATATGTGATTTAGTGGTTGAGCTGGGGCTTTCTGATTATAATGAGTAAAGTAAGTAAGATGGAATATTAATAATAAATATTAAAAGTATTATATATGATTGAGTGATTGAGTTGGGGCTTTATCTAATTAAGATGGAATAATATATATAAGATGGAATAATATATATGTATACAAATTTTATTCGTGAGGATGTAAAATGTGAGTGCATTTAATGATTAAGAATATATGTTTTTTTTTAGGAGGTTACATGTTCAAATCTAGAGGGGTAGGGTATGGTGAGTGCACTTAATGATTAAGAATGTGTGTTTTTTTTTAGGAGGTTACATGTCCAAATCTAGAGGGGTAGGGTATGTACATCTCCATAGACTTTAGCAGTCAAATTCTTGTAAAGAGGGAGTCCCTTATCCCACAGACAAAGGAGTGTGGTATAGCAATTGAGTATCTAGCTTGGCCATAACCTTAAAATTAGATTATTATTATTATTTACTTATGTTTAACATGATTAAATTTGACCATTTTTTATTTTAAAATAAGTTTTATTGCTATAATTTATTGATGGTGATGATGATTAACGCCCAGTGAGACCCAATTGTTGCCTTGGTCTAAGCTAAGATTAAGTTGGTGTACCCTTAATTCATATCCAATCCAATGCTTGTCATATCCCTTCCATATCCGAGTGCATATCTAGTTACTATTCTAGTTCTGCTAGATGCAAGGGGAGAATATTAAGTCTCTACTTTTACGGTTTAAAAAGTTGATTCACCAACATACACATCGGTTCTAAAACCAAAGTAAGCAGTTTCAGTCTCACTCGCACCTGCAGCAGATCGTCCAGTAGCATATACAAATAGAGTTCCATAGCTAGTTTACCGAGAGAGCTATAGCTATAAGAGTAGTGACCCGCATGATCGATGGCATCATGCTTATCTTCTATTCCTTGCTTGAACGGGTAACATAGCCTGTGTTCTGAGCGCTTAGCCTGTTTTGCGCCTTGGATGGACAATTCGCAACACCTGCTTTACACGTTGCTTAGCCTATTGAGAGCCAAAGTAAGGAGGGGTGGAGACATTGGCAAAGGTGGAAAATGTAAAGGCACCTACGGCAGTAGGAGTACATAAAGCATCTAGGTCAATGCCAGGATTAGAAGCGAAAGTAGAGGCAGTTGATCCATCGGTTGATCCATAAGAAAATGACTGGCATTCATTGGTGAAGTCCGAGATCCAATGATTATCTTATATGCTATGTAGCATAGAAGACTGGGCATTCACTGGAACACCAGTCGTAATAACGTGCATTAACTGCCAGCCACAACTATTTTCACGAAGCGGGGTTGCAGTTATTGGCTAACAGGACCTGACCCTTTAAATAATAGAAATAGGGGTTGGTTGACCCGAGCCTTAAATGAGAATAGGGGGGTCCGGCAGGGGAAAACCGACACAACCCACCCCTGACCCTAACTGCAACCGAGATGCAAGAGGGACGGTGAGCAGCCCACTGAGTCTGGCTCCTCATCTTATGAAAAAGAGAAGTCGGGAGTAGGGGTCGGCCCGCTAGCGACAGGGGGCGAGTCAATTATACACTAGCTATCGGACCTCAAGAGGGTAAGGGATTACTTGCAATTCTTCATAATTGTGTTTATGTGCTGGAAAAACATTAAGATAAGCTTTCCAAGATAAATATTTTGAAATTGAGATCTAATATGGGTATAGGCTCGACAATCTAAGAGAAAGTGTTTTTCATCTTCAACCTTCTTAGTGTCACAGAGGTGACACACTCTTTCATCCCATGGCGTTTTACGAATTGACCAACTCTAGGTTTCACTATGTAACTTGTGAGAATTTGTTCTTATCTTAGCAATGCTTATTTTTTTCTTTACACTTCTCAAAACACAGAGATAATTTTGATATTTTAAATTATGATTGATTACATCCTCATAAAATGTGGTTTAATGATTAGGATAAAATATCACTATGCAAATAACTTTAATTTACACTTTAAAATAATTTTATAAAAACACAAATGTTTGAACTTTAAAATTTAATTTTTTTATTATTCAAAATAATCACATTAATTTAAATAAATAATTAATAAAATAAATTTTAAGTTTTTTTCCATTAAAAAATATAATGACACTTAAAAAAAAATGAAAATATTTAAATATACACAGATTTGAGGAAAAAATGTAAATTCCGTGTCATCTTATTTGCACATTGAGATGAGTACGACAAAGTGGCGTAATTAGGGGTTATATTCCCTAACCCAATTTTTTAAAAAGTTGGGTGTCGGGCTTGCACCTGCTTTATTCCATGTTATTTGGGTGGGACAAAATTCCATATCACTGTCTATGTACGTAAAGGAAAATAATGGAAAGTCATAAATTGGGTTACTAACATGAATTTCCTTTAATATAAGTGTCAGCGCTCTAACTTGTAACCAACTTCATTCTTTTTATAAGATGTGTTTTTTAAATCAAAGTAAAGCAAGAATAAAAGATTATTGGACAAGTCAATATGTTGTCGAACTCATAAATTAGAATATTGGACAATTCAATATGCTCTCGAACTCATAAATGGGAATTTAAAAATATTTGTGCAGTATATAAGAGGTTATGGAGGAAATAAAATATTTAAAATTTTAGTAAATAGATGTTACGGAGGAATTAAAATATTTAAAATTTTAGTTAAAAAAAATAGTTAAAAAATGATAAATTTAATTATTTTTGTATTAAAATAAAATCAAATTTAACAAAAATTTTATTTTATTTCATAGTTGTATATGGTTTTGGGTATTTTAGTTTTTGGAAACTTGGGATCTAAACATTCTGAATTGATTAAGAACTATTAGAAAAATGATTTGGAAAATTTGAGATTTTTTTAGAACTTCAACATACTTGGGAATTAGTTTCTAAAATAGAAAATTTTAAGATAAAATTATGTTTTTAGTATGAATATTAATAAGTATCAATTTTACCCCGGATGGGGAGTCACGCGTACAAGCAGAACCATGTGGAGGGGGCGTGGGGGAGGCCATTTATAATGGCCCTCACCGCACATACAACCATTTATGAATGGCACCACCTTCGTTTATCTTCGTTCGCTTGATGGGGCTTCGCACGAGTTCTCGCAGGACGGATAGCCAGAGCATTAAGCTCTTGGCTATCATGGTTGCCATTATAATCCACCCCTCTCGTTGCACTGACGAAAATCACAGGGTGAGTTCGACGTTTGGTAAGCAACGGTCTAGCAGTGGAGTTTTCGGTGTTCTGGCCCTACTCCTTGCTCCTGCAATGCCGAGGCTGAGAGGGAAGCCCTGAAGGGGAGCCGGCTGGTGCGAAAGGCCAGGCAGAATCGGCGTCGGATGAATACAGTTGCTAGCTCACCCCCAGGTACTCGAGTGGAAGAAGACCCGAACTTGGAACTCCCTTCAGACTTCTCGGAGAGCAAGATGTTTACGGTACCAGACAATTGGGCTCCCCCGACTCGTCTTGCTGCACCAGTAGCAATGTCCCGCTCCACAGGTGCCCCAGGTTCTTCTGTAGCGCCAAACGACGAGTACACCACTTGCGTGGTTGAGGAGGAGCCACTGAGCAGCTACACAAGAGTGCAGATGAACACGGAGGTGCCGGGAAACAAAGAGGAGGTGAAGGAAACGAGAAAGGAACCGGAGGCGCCGGCCTCGCCATCACTTCTGCACCGGAGCTTCTGCAATTGATTTTTGAGGTTCGTAGTCTGGTCGATGACCAACTCTTCAGAGCGGTCTGCGTCAGCCAGCGCCTGGATATGCTCTATGTGGCCTACTCCAACGCCACTCCTCGGCAGCAATGCCCGACCTGCTTTCAGCCTTTCGCCATCCCAGCCAGCAGTGGAAAAGCGCAGGAAGCACACAAGGACTCCGGGGATTAGGTTTTCTTCTGTCTTGCATGGTTCTCAATTATACTTTTGTAGTTGTTTACCAGAGCTGTAGCTCTGTAACTGTTAGTGTGGTCAGTACTAGAACAATAAATCTTAGAACAGTAAGAATGATGTCAATTTTGCATGGCCACCCTGGTTTCCTTCGGGCAGGGTGGTGTAGTCATCTTTTTTCTATTGCATGCTACAGTGGGCAGGCCAGCTGTCCTGGTTTCCTATATAGGCAGGACAGCTGGCACCTGCGTGTCATATGTACGTTGTTTTCTGAAGTTATAATACAATAGGTTCTGCCCCTTTTTTACTTAAAAAAAAATAAGTATCAATTTTAGGTTTTATTAAATTAAAATACAAATATTTTTATTTAATTATTACAAACACCTAATTTATTATTAATATTTTTTTATATTTATTCAAAATATCACTATAAAGCAAAGACCAAACCACAAGTAAAAAACTTAATAATACCTACTTTATAGTTGTGGATATGAATAACTTTTAATGCATGTATGTTCACCTTCGAGCCCAAACTAAACATGAAAGTCGAATAAATCAATGTCCTCTCCACGGCAAGCATTTGCTTCTCTTTGTTGTCGTTGTCAACAAACTATATCATTAATTTTTATTGTATTTTAATATTATGAGACTAGTATTAATTAGCTTTTTTCCAACCAGAACTAGAATAATGGTACAAATTGGCATTGTCTAATTGTTCTAGGTTTTGACCTTTTTCGCCAAAATCCGACGACATAAATCTAGACAAAATCGCAAGTTTATGTTGTTTAAATTGCATTTCTAAATGCATAAATGGATTCACCTTGTTGAAAAAACCCTTGGACACTAAGATTATATAGACTTAACCACTCAAATCTGCAAATCAACACTTTCTCACTGGATTTCGAGCAAAATTAAACAGAAAAAATCACCGGAAAAGGGCCAAAACGTAGAATGTTTAGACTAGTTCAAATTTACAAAGATGTTAGAAAGTTTATATATGTAAAATTTAATTTTTAAAATATGTCAAAATTTTATGATGATGATGATGATGATTAACCTCCACTGAGATCAATTAGTCTATCAGACCTTAAGAAGCTAAGAGATTACTTCAATTTCTTTAAAATTGTATTTCTATGCTCAAAAAACATTGAGAGAAGCACTTAGGATCACCATAATTTTGATGACTTAGGGGGTTAAGAAGGTCCATAATGTGGAAAATATTTTTAAATTGGGATTAATATGGGTATAGGCAAGGCAATCTAAGAGGAAGTGTTTTCCAACTTATACCCGCTTAGTGTCACAAAAGTGATAAATTCTCATGCCCCATGGTGTTTTGGGAGTTGTCCAACGACCAATTTGACTATGTAGCTCGTGAGAGTTTGTTCTTATTTTAGCAATGTTGATTTTCTTTTTTGTATGTCTCAAAACTTAGAGGTAATTTTGATCTTCTAAACTAGGGTTGACCACCACCTTGTAGTATCTTAATTTCCTTTTATCCACTAACTCTTTATCACACCACATATTCTCCTTAAATTTAGAAGTGATAATATTTGTAATATTATTGTTGCATGGTGGCTTCTTCTTGTATTCTCCAATGATTTAGCCAAGATTTGGTATCTTTATGCCATCCCCGCTTGAGCCGCTTGTGGTTTTGGTTAGAGTTGGAAGCAATTTTGGGGAGCCTCTTGTCATCCATGTTGTTTATCTTCTTTTTGTACGTTAGGTATCTGATCATAGCAAGGTTCTCAATGGGGGAAAGGCTTGCTTCTATGAGGAGGATAGGATAAGGTGTATTGCCCTTAATTTTGAGATTATAAGTTATAAAATTATTTTGGATCTCTTCTATACTTTTCCAAGGATTCTCTAGATATACTGCAACCCCAAACTTCACATCTATATAAAATAACTGGAGTTACAAGAGTGTGAAAGATGAGTTTTTTTTATCATATAATTATTTGTACAAATTAAATTAGTAATTTTGATATTATAGTGGTTTGAGAAATATAAGGTTTTAATTTTGAATATCAATATAGTTCCAAATTGATACTTATTAATACCAAAAATAGAATTTAATATATTAACATAGTATAGTCTAATATACTATATAGCAATCCCAATAAACTTTAAAAAAAATAAAAATATTGTTTCAGTATATAATATTCTTTTTTTCAATTTGACATTTCCAATAAATTTAGGGTTAAAGTTCTAGCAAAATAATTTAATTGATAAGAATTTTATTTTTGAGGATTTTCACCCTTTTAAAAAAAAATCCAAATTATCTAAATCTTAAAAACAAAAAGTATCAAAATAAAACTCAGTCAAAATTGTGAATTTATCCACTTTTTAATTCACTCCATAAATCAAGAAAAAAAAAATGTATTTCACTAAATATATAAAATTAAAAATGTTGGTGAGATGACTTATTCCTTTATAATTTATTATTTTAAATCACAATAAAATATTTTTTAAAAATTAATTAAAATCATTCAATTTAAATAATAATATTTTTTAAATTATTTAAAAAATAATAATCTAAAATCATTAAATCTAAACTAATGGTGGAAATTTTCCAATCGTCCACCGTAAATCACAATTAAAAAACCAATACCCACTTATGAGTGCATTTAGTGGAATTGAATCAATTATTTGACTATGTGATTCATGCCACACGAGATGTTTGAAAAGGAAAGACGAGGAGAGTGGTATTCACTCGATCACTTTACCTAAACATTCTCTTTCTTTGACCGGACTCAGAGGTAGGTGTCATCCTTGTGGGGTCCACGTGAGAATATAGAAGAAGGTTTAGGTTGTCAAACTTCTCTAGAATTTCTGCTACAAATCCAACTGCAAGTAACAAAGCGTGTTGTTCTCGCCGCGTTTTGACTCTTACCGATTACTTATTTAAATGATATGCTTTTTATCAAATGCAATCTTGTCCAAGGGAAGGACGAGTGGGTTGTTTGGGCTATGATTTCCAAGTGTATGTTAGAATATTTCCTAGTTGCTTTACCTTTTCCTTTGTGAAGGGAAGAATCTTATATTAATTACTAACCATTAAATATATTAAGCGTGCGGGGTTTACAAAGTATATCAAATAATATTTCCTAGTTAGTTTTTTTTTTCCTTTCTTTGTGAAGGGACGAACCTTATACTAGTCATTGTTTTTAAGGTGTAAAAGTACATTGTTATAAGGTGAAAAGGTCGAAATGTTTTATTTTTGTTTCGTGTCATATTGAAGTTGTGTTTTGTGAGATAGATATATGTGATGTATTGCATGAATTAGAAGATTTCTTCTTGTGATATCTCGCACAGTTTTTTTTTCAAGTAACATATCACATCTCTTCAAACTTTCTACCTCTGTAAGAGTCTTTTCCATATCGCATCACATGAAAGTTTTTTTTCGTGCAATACATTTCACTTCCTCAAATTTTCCACCATCGGGACATGTCGTACCAAAGTTTGAAAGAGGTGTGATACACATAAAATGGGTGACCAAAAGTTTTCTTCCTTGTGATATATTACACAAAAGATTTTCTTAGTGCGACATATCGCATCTCCTCAAACATTTTATCTCTGCAACAACCTTTTCCATATCGCACCATGCCAAAGTTTATTTCCGTGTGATACATCACACGTCCTCAAATGTTCCACTTTCGTGATATGTCGCACAAAAGTTTAAAAGAGGTGCAATATACATAAAAGGCTTTGCAAAAGCATGTCACACCAAAAATTTTCTTCATGCGACATATCGCATCTCCTCAAACTTTCCACCTCCATGACAATCTTACTCGTATCACACCATGCCAATTTATGTTTTCATGTGATACGTCACACTTCCTCAAATTTTTAACCATCACAACATGTTGCACCAAAGTTTAAAAGAGGTGTGATACATATAAATGGGTTTCCAAAAGCATGTTGCACCAAAGTTTTGTTTTGTGTGATACATGCATGCGACATATCGCATGGACCAAAAGTTCTCTTCTTTGTGATATAGCACACAAAGTTTTTCTTCATGCACATATCACATCTCCTCAAATTTTCTACCTCTACGATAATATTCTATGTATCGCACTGCACCCAAGTTTATTTTTGTGAAGTAATAAAGGGAATAAAAAAAATACATCCCTCTATGCTTTCTAGAACTTGTTAATTTCATGAAGTAATAGATTAAGGCTTACAAAAATGGAGGAAATAAAACTTGATAATTTCACGAAGTAATAGCTTACTCCAAACTTCAAAATTTAAATGTTTTGATCTCATGATTATGACCTTCAAGTGCTCTCTGTCTTTAAATGTTTCCATCTTCACCAGAAGTGTGAATAGGTGTTGCTTCCATTCAACTTTGGAAATTGTTTCTTTGATGAATTCAAGCTCCGAAGACAATAAATGCAAGTCTTTTGCACTAATTCCCATTAGTTCGGTTGCTGCATCTTCAAAAGTGAGAACGAAATCTAGTGAACCAATGTGAATCATAGTTGGGAAAATCAACATTACATTTGGGACAATGCCAACTATTGTTATTTTTTTGGATGACTTTCTTCATGCATTTCCCATCAATGATGAGCAAAGGGTGGGAAAGATAGTAAATATTGTCCACATATATTTTTGTTATGGTAGCCTTAATTAAAATCCATTCAACTTTTTCAAAAGGGTTGATGTTGGCAACCTCAACAATTGTTCTTTTTTGTTTACATGCTTAGGAACGTTTGCATATCTTGTAGTCAAGGATGGGGAAGGAGCATGTAAGCCCTCTTTCTCAAACCATCTTGTTAGGCTACGTGTTTATTCAATATCTAGGTTAATTAGAATGGTGGAACTGGAGACAGTCCCAATAATCTTTCCATTGAACTCAATTGCATGGCCTCCCTTAATAGCAAGAACAAGGTGGTTGCATGAAGAACATAAATTAGCTAGTTCCTTGCCTTCTACATGGCAATGTTCTCTCCACAAGTCACATCCATGTTATAACTTGACATTTCCTTTATATGGATTCTTTTTGGTAGTATATGATCCATCTTTCCTATGTATAGGGGAGGTAGGGGATGTGCTAGTGACAAGACCAATAATGTCAACAATGGAGCCAACAACTATAGATTGGATTTCATTGATTGATTTGAAGGTGAAATGCAGTTAGGGAAATGATGTACCTTCTTCTAAACAATGTTGAACTAGGGAGGTTGGATGTAAGAATATCTCATGATCATTATTCAACTGGTTATATAGTTTGTTTATCTATTTGACAGCGCCTTCAGAGATCAAGTAGACATGACCAATTTAGATTTTAT
>JASDQU010206295.1:29565-42565 GCA_032191745.1 Picea mariana
ATTACTATATTTTACAAAATGAAATTGAAATAATAGATGACATATTTTTTGAAACTAGAATTTAGTTCAACAACATCTTTAAGAAAAATTGATTGAAACCTCTCGAGCATTCAATCAAATTTGAACAAGAACTTCATAAATTTTCTTCTTATAAATTCACGTTGTCCTACAACAATCCCCAAAAGAGCATTTCAATACTTGCAAGCTACAATAATCTCAATAAGAAATCTTTCATGGTAGTTTAATCTAGGAAACAAATTTAGCTTGGCACTTAAAAGACTCTAGAAAATTTTAGTTTGGTTATATAACTGCACAATGCACCAAGAACAATTCTGGAAGTTGGAGTTGATTATTTTCGGCAATGGAACAAATTCCAATCTATGATGTAGATATCAATACATTTAGTTATCCAATAAGATATTTAGTAATGGAAACCAATCTCAAACCTTGCATTGAGAACTCTCTGGTAATCAAATTTCATGTCTATGATGAGAGTGCCAGAGAATAAGAAAACATGATTACACGGTTAATAGAACATATATGAACAGAGCTATTATACTAGGCAACTAGGGGAAACTGAATAGTAAATGGAGTCTTGGAAATAAATCAGAGTTGGAGTCTATCCCTAAGTGTGCAGGTGTGAAATAGAGATGGAATGATAGAAAATTGCTAAACCAACATAGGGAATAGAAGGCAAAGCATCGCCTCTAATCTATCAAGGCGGGTAAGCTTTGTAGGCAGCATTAAAAGTTGCATTGAAGGAAGGAAAATGAAGACGGTTGCTCAGTAGGTAGGTAAGACATGATGTTTTCAGCGATCAATGATGAAAATTTCACCGATGGTCATCTAGCTGAGATCGACGGTCGTCAATGTTACATAAATAAAATCCACTAAAGATACATGTGACACAATGCACAAAACAAAATTATAAAATAAACATACATGTGACACAATGCCCAAAACAAAATTATAAAATAAAGATTAATGTGACACAATGCCCAAAACAAAACTATAAAATAAAGATACATGTGATGCAATGCCCAAAACAAAAATAGATAAATAACTTGTAGATTGAGGAGGGGTTTGTGATGGAATAATATAATGTTGTCATAACAAAGAGATTTTCAATGGCTTGGGGTATGGTGGGAGGCATAATACATGTTAGGTGATTGTCATACAAATCTAGCTCCTGTACCATATCACACTTAAACTTTATTTCGTCATGATACAGTGTGTATCACACCTAAAATGCCTTTAACCATGACATATCACACCTAAAATGTCTTTGGCGATGACATATCACATCTCTCCAAACTTTCATTTGTCGTGACATAACACATTGTGTCAAAGTTTCTTTCTATGTGACCCATCACACTTTCTCAAACTTTCCTTCATCACAACAAAGGGAAATTTTCTAAAAGAGGTTATTCGCATCATTCCTGCCATCTCATCTTTCAAATATTTCTTTCCTTGCTACTCATCTCATGGATCAAAAGTTTCCACTTGTGCAACATATCATATAGGATGAAGTTTTCTTCCCTGGCAATATATCACACAATTTTTTTCTCTATGCAACATAATGCATCTCGTCAATCCAAAATTCTCTTTTCACATGTTTTGTCATATCACTTTTAAAATTTCTTTAGTTGTGACATAATGCATATCACACCTAAAATAACTTTGGCCGCAACATATCACATCTCTCTGAATTTTCTTCTGTTGTGACATATCACATCTCTCTGAATTTTCCTCTGTTGCGACATATCACACTGGGTCAAAGTTTCTTTCCATGTGACATGACACATCACACTTTCTCAAACTTTTCTTCATTGCGACAAAGGGAAAATTTCTAAAATATCCCCTTCATATCCTCCCTGCCATCGTAGCCTACAAATCTTTCATTGAATGGATCAAATTTTTTTATTTGCATGACATATTATATAGGATGAAGTTTTATTCCCTTGTGATATATCACACACAATGCATATCACACCTAAAATGACTTTGGCTACAACATATCGCATCGCTCCAAACCTTCCTTTGTCACGACATATCACATCGCATCAAAGTTTGTTTCTATGTGACACATCACACTTTTTCAAACTTTCCTTTGTTGCAACATATATTTGGTGAATCTTTGGCGTAATTTTCTATGTCTAGGAAGGAAGATGCATCACTGATAGCCACACGATGAATGGCCATAAGTGCATGTGGATGGTTAGAAGGACACCAATGGTCATCTAATAGATTCGACGACCATGAGGTGACTAAAAATGTGGCAGAGGACATATAATTCTATAAGAGGAGTACACTAAGGGGAATCTCGTGCCTGAGTTGAGTCCCATGCCTGAGCTATCAGGGTCGATGGACTCAACTTGCAAAGGTGATATTCCATGACAGAGTGAACACCCCGTGCATGATCTATCAAGTCCGACCCCAGAATGAATGGCGGAGGATGATTAGATGGTCATCTAACAATATCAATGGCTATGGCATAATCTTAAGTCACATCAGGACATCAATTACATAAGGGAAACAACTTAAGGGTGAATATACTAAGCACGTGGGGGTTTACAAAGTATACCAAAAAAATATGGGTTAATTGTGCAATATCTTATCTTTCACTATCATTCATTTTACATAAGTGTTAATGGGAGTTTGACTAATTAGCTTAGTATCTATTATAGTAATTGATGTTTGTATTTCTGGTTAATTTTGTAATATCTTATCATTCACTATCATTCGTTTTCATAAGTGCTAAGTGTTAATGGGAGTTTGAATAATTAACTTAGTATCTATTATAATAAGTAACGTTTGTAGAGGTGAAGAAGTGAAATTAAAACTAGCAAAGTGGACCATATAATGTTAATCGTCATCTCCAAACTTTGCACTTACTAACCAAGATTTCTTGAGAAAGTTTTTCATCCTAGTCTACAAGTAAAAGATTCAATCTAGTTTTGATTACATCCCTTAAAAATAATATGGTGAGTAGAATAATTGTCCTATATTTGACTCTAACCCTATGATAACAAAGTGTGAGAATGGGATTTTAGACTAGTTTGAGCTATGATTCTTCTAATACCATGAGGCTTGGGATATACATCAAACAATTTAAAGCTCTTGGTGTTTAACCACATGCTCATTGCACTGACAAAAGTAAAGTGCACTTTACAGCCCAATATGAAAGAGATGTATAATGTAACACAACACTTATATACTAAAATGAAAGAAAAAATCGCATATGTATTTTAAAACAAAAGTAAATTGGCCCAAGGGGTTAGCTCAACTTGTTGTTTCCAATGTTGTTGGGCATTTGGCCAATTCTGTGTAAGCACGTACCTAGTTCAAAATCCCATGGGTGAGACACACCAATGTACACCAATGAATTTACTAGGGATGTCATCCATGGATGTAAGGGAGCATCCCTTACATTTCCTCATAAGATTTCCCTTGGAAACTTTTTTTTTTAAAGTAGACCATAATAACATTAACATAATATAAAAAATCTCCAACCATTATAGAAAAAATATATAACAATAGGATAGACCAACTTAGATCCATTTTAGCCCCGATGTTTTAAGCATTGTAAAGTTTACGACGTGATTTATTTTGTACTCTTTTGAATGCTTAACAGATTTGGATTTAAGATGGATCTATATTGGTATCAACATGTTGGACAAATACATTGCACTTAGTAGATTTGGTGTTTTCAATTACTTAATTGAAAATTTAATTTAATTTAATTTATTTAATATTAATGTTTTTATAAGTGATGAAACTTGTGAATAAAACTAGAGAAAGAAAACATATGAAAATAGAAAAAGATTGTTTAATACAACTTTAGAAAGAGAAAAATAAGCATATCAAAACCTATTATTTACCTAAAACATTTAACTTTTGTTTCTCACCTTCCCATCCTACCTTCCCTTTATCTATGAGGYCARTCATAATATTCTTTAAAAAGAACATCAAATTGATCTTTAAAATCTAATAAAAAGATCTTTAATGATGTGAAAAACAAATATGACCCCTCCAATACCAAAGAGTCTATGAAATTATTTGTTTCTGGGGCCTCATATATTTGCTAAAGGATTGTAAATATGAAATTAAAAGATAATGTTGTTGAAACCAATCATAGTTAAACCTYCAATTTTGCTACTATGAAACATTCCAATTACACTGAAAATCTTATTTGTTTTTACAAAACAWTAATATTGACTCAAATACAACRTAACAACACTACTCCACCAAACTTATTAAAAAAAAAAATTAGAATTGACAACAGTCATAATAACATTAATCATAAAAATAACTAAACTCAAGTAAACATAAAATCCTAACATTACTAATATATGTAACCAAACAAAATATCCATAAGCCTTATTTTTATCACATTGCCTTTCTCCATGTTTCCTTAGTGTCGTACTTCTAGTTCTCATGTCTTGTATTGCACTCTCTCATTTCTTTCTATCTTTCATTTCCTTTTTCTCATTTTTTTCTTCCCGCGGAAGATTCACACTAATTATATTAAGAACATAATTTTTCATACACCCCCGACAAATAAATGTCAGTTTCTTATGGACAAAAAAAACTACCACTCTCTTTATAACAGAGATGATTCAGATCTTCCATACAATGACCAACACAAGCAAATAAAACAAGAGAGCTCCTTAATAAGCACTAAACATCACTACCCTGTGAAAACCAATAAAAAGAACCCCTACTCGACGTATACAATTAGAAAATATCAAAATGTTGCATATTTCCAACAGCAGCTCCGTTCCATGAGTGATAAAAAAGTCTTCCACTCATAGTCATCAGGGCTTTCTTAGATAGTAGATCCGCCTCCACATTTTTCTCTCTGTAAATGTGTTGAAAGTGAATAACCTTGAAGGAGGAGACCAATTCACTAGTTTTATTTTTCCAGCCTTCAATATTTATGGCCCGGAGGTTTGCTTTTTTCTTTAACCAGTCAATTATTACTTTAGAATCACCAAATAACTGAATATCAAGGATATCCAAATGCTTGGCAACAAAAAGCGCAGCCCACGCTCCTATCAACTCCGCTTTGGTGTTTGTTCCTGCCCCATAATTTAAATACCATCTATATTCCATCGATGAGCACGACTTAATAACACCACCTGCCCCACAATTAGAGCCACCTGCCTCTGAAGCACCATAAAAAAAGGGCACTGTAAATCCATTAATCCTATTTATAGAATTTACTCTTAAATTCTGTTCTTTTTCGATCATGGAAACATTCCCAGGTGCGCCCATGGCCCTGTCGACAGTCACCTTTGTTGTTGGGTTCTTACCTTCAAAGAGGAGTTTGTTACGATCCAACCAAATGTTCCAGCAAACTAGCAAAGGGAGCTTTTTTGAAAGGTCAGGCCTACTATTCCACTCGTCCATACACTCACTAAAAGTATTTCCATTCCACTGGGATCTCAAATTTAGCACCTATGTACAATGAAACCATACCTCCTTTGAAAATGGACAATGAATAAAAAGATGTGGAATGTCTTCGTCATGATGCTTGCACAGAAGACAATAACTTGGACTGATCCACCCTTTTGACTGGAGATTGTCCCATGTGAGTAACCTTTTCTCCACTGCCACCCAGAAGAAAAGGATAATCTTTTGTTGAACTTTCCGCTTCCATAAAGTTGCTTTCCATCCTTGACTGACAGGAAAATTGAAGGTGGAAATGAGAGCATTATAGCATTTTTTAACAGAAAATTCACCTGAACAGTCCCCTCCAGACCATAGAAGCGAGTCGGCTTGGTCACCCCTCAGATTTACTCTTGCTTTATTCAACTCAACAATGAAAAAATTCCACTCCGTCACGCTAGCACCAATCAAATTCAAATCAAGACTAGTTTTCCAACTTTCTGTCATGGTAACCGGATTAACAAAGTTTGAGGCATGTGCTAAAGTTGTGATTTGTTTGTCAATAAGAATCTGCACGAGTTCTAAACTGAGTAGCAATCGATCTCCCAAGCCAAGAATTGCATCTCTGCCTAAGGTGATATGATGCCCATCCCCTGGCTTCCAACGGAGCCATTGAAGAATAACCGGCAACAAACTAAGCAAATTTGACCACAGTTTCGAGCCTGCACGCCGATTATGTTGTGGCTGTCTGAGCCAATTAACAAGAGAGGTAGATTTTATATACTTGTCCATAACAACTTGGTGCCAGATGCTCTGATGCATTAGAAGCCTCCATAAAGTTGTAGCATTGTAGGCCAAATTGAAATGATAGAGATTAAGAAACCCCCAACCCCCGTTTCTTTTTGGTTTGACGAGAAGATCCCATCTGCAAAGATGATACTGGCAAGAGTTTGACCGCTCATTCCATAAGTAATGAAAAATCAATTTTCATATCTTAGTTAGAATGGAACGAGGCAAATATTTTGTTAAGAACCAAAGACTGAATACAAAAGCACCACAACATATATACAATAACAATATGCAAAATCTTCTTTATTAGTATTAAACCCTTGAGGTAGGGCAACATCATACAATGGATCCTATTATGGAAGGGATCCTCTCTTGTTCACTTGTCTCTTCGAGGGGGCATCCTCCTATTGAGCTTCAGCTCGAAACACAATAATTCTCTTCATGTCCCATTACATTGCTTGAATCCCTTTATATAGTACTACCATCACCTAAGAACATTCTAGAGGAGGAATCTTTTAGAAGTAGAACCTTCTAAGAAGTTCTCTTACATTTATTTTATCTAACTACCATAGTGGGCCTTATTTAATAATATAGTGGACCTAGTCCACCTTACATTGAATGACCTCCACTATTATCACTATGGGCCCTCTGGGGCCCCCCACTACCTCTCTAACTACCTTACATTTCATCCCCCTTATGAAAGATTTGTCCTCAACTCTTGATGTACAACCATATACCAGGGTCCCATGGATAACCGTGGGTCATAGTGCTGAAGTAGAATAGAGAACCAGGGTCCCATTTAGAAATGGAAGCCACCATGCTGAAGTAATCCAACCATCATTGTAAACCAGGGTCCCATGTCCAATTTCTCATGTGAACCCCACATGGAAGATATCGGCACCCAATAACCAACTGAAAATGATGCACCCAATACTGACACCTATCATGTGGATCAAAATAAGAATATTCATCCACATAGTGGGAGAGGATCAAAGATGAATCTGGAAGGAACAATACCATTGTAGAATATGCAGGCTGGACGCTGATAACTAGCTCCTGATGTGGGACACTGATGTTCTCTACAGAAGGTGGAGTAGAGTCATCAAATAAAATATGGAAGTGGTTGTCATCCCATAAACAACAACTATCCACATACCAATCATCGCAATTGGCCTCAAAATCATACCAAGCATATATTTATTGATTATATTCATCCCTGAGGTCCGCCATAAGAAACCTCTCCTGCATGTTATCCAATGAATCTTGAATACTACGAAAACTATCATTGAGGCCATCTACAAAGCCATCCACTCTGTCAAACAATTGGGCTTTGAATGCTTCAGTAATCTATAGAATTTATTTGACGGTTTGAGAAGAAATAGTCATCTGAGCACCCTATGAAAATTTATGAACTCTGCAGTCCCGCCGCTGTCACGAAAAAACCCCCAAAGATAGAACAATAAATTACTGCAGAAAATCGCGATATTTTTCAGAAAAACCCTGAAACACTGTTGAATTTAAAATGCTCATAACTTCACTTCCCGGACTCTGTTTCGGCTGATTTTTTTTTTGAAATTGAGTGAAATTGTGAGAGGAACTCAGATCTATAATTTTTTTGGGCAAATTCGGCCTCCATCTACTATAGAAATTCAAAAAAAAAAAAAAAAAAAAAAATCGTGTCGTTGTTCGCAGAAAAACCCTAAAAAATTGCAGATGTTAAAACTTCAATATCTTGACTTCCCGAACTTCGTTTCGGATGATTTTTTTTTTCAAATTGGGTGTTTTTCTGAGAGGAGCTCAGATATACAAACTGTTTATGTAATTTATGCATAGAAATATACCAAAAATTTCTGGAATGTCGCGGCCCTCTTTTTTTTTCTCTGAAAAAAAAATCTGCAAAAATAAAAAATATATGCCCACAATGTCTGCGAAGGAAAGTTCTTTGATACCAATTGTTAAGAACCAAAGACTGAATACAAAAGCACCACAATAGATATACAATAACAATATGCAAAATCTTCTTTATCACTATCAAACCTTTGAGGTAGAGCAACACCATACAAGGGATCTTATTATGGAAGGGATCCTCTCATGTTCGCTTGCCTCTTCGAGGGGGCATCCTCCTATTGAGCTTCAACTCGAAACATAATAATTCTCTTCATGTCCCATTACATTGCTTGAATCCCTTTATATAGTGCTACCATCACCCGAGAACATTATAGAGAAGGAATCTTCTAGAAGTAGAACCTTCTAAGAAATCCTCTTACATTTATTATATCTAACTATCATAGTGGGCCTTATTTAATAATATAGTGGACCTAGTCCACCTTACATTGAATNCCCCCCCCCCCCACTAACTCTCTAGCTATCTTACAGATTCTAGAGACATCCAGAAGACAGGTTGGCCTTCCAGGATGGATTTAATGAGGATGTATCTTCCTCCTAAAGAGAGCCACCGGTTATACCAGCCCGAGATTTTCTAAGAGAAATTTGAAACTAATCAACCCCAATCAGTTGCTTGTCTTGGACCACTCTTTAAGTAATACCCCAAATACTTGAATACCTCTGAAAGTTTACTGAAAGAAAAATCAAGGAGAGATTTGAATGGGGATAGTTCCAGTTCATTGAGACCTTCAAAGATAACAATTGTTTTTGACTGATTTACTGTGAGTCCCGTAGCGCTGCAAAAAATCTTAATGATAGCTTTTATCTATTTCCACTCAGCCAGACTTGCCTTTGACATAATAAGAACGTCAT
The DNA here is from genome assembly GCA_032191745.1 of Picea mariana. Taxonomy (NCBI): domain Eukaryota; kingdom Viridiplantae; phylum Streptophyta; class Pinopsida; order Pinales; family Pinaceae; genus Picea; species Picea mariana. The sequence goes on from JASDQU010206295.1 coordinate 38,503, forward strand.
CTACAAAGAGCAAGTGAAAATTTTTTGTCACTCGAGAAACATTAATACCTGAGATCAATCCTTCAGCTGCTGAATTCTTCAACAATAAACTGAGTCCCTCCATCATAAGAATGAAGAGTATCGGGGAAAGTGGACAACCTTGACGAACCCCCTTCTCGCTTTTGAAGAATTCCGAAGGTTCTCCATTTACTAAGACAACAAAGGACGAGGAAGTTACACAAGACATAATCCAATTTGTTAACTGAATACCCAAGCCCACTTTGAGAAGAATCAATCTGAGCTGACAATACAGTCATAGGATTTTTGTAAATCAAGCTTTCAAATGAGAGCTTTAAGCTTCTTCTTTGTTATGCTATGAATACTTTCACTGGTAGCCCCTATAGCGTCCTGAATACGTCTTCCTTTTAAAAAACCCAACTGCTTCGGAGAAATAACTATGGAAAACAAAGGTTTTAGTCGACTAGCAATTACTTTAGAGATGATCTGATAACATAGATTACATAGTGAAATAGGGCGAAAGTCGTCAAAAGTTCTTGGGCGATTTGATTTCGGAATCAAGGTCTGAAAAGTAGAATTTAGACCGCCCTTTATAGTTCCCTGATTTATAGACTCTTCAACCATTACCAGAAGGTCCTCCCCAAGCAAATCGAAAAAGAAAATGAAAAATTCAGAGGTCTAGGCATCCGGGCCTGGACTCTTCTCCTTCTTGAACTGACTAAGGACTCCTTGTAGTTCTTCTAGAGTAATCGGGGAGACCAAAGCATTTGCTTCCTCTTCATTCACCCACTGAGAAAAGAGCTCCATAATTTTGCATTGTTCACTGATATTTGATGTTACTGGTGCCTTGTAAAGAGATTTAAAATAAGTTGTTGCTTCAACTTTTATTGCATGTTGTTCAGTTATTAAATCGCTAGATCCTGAATAAATTTCCCTCAAATTCTTTTTTGTCTTGTTGTGGGAAGCCACTTTATGAAAATATCTGGTATTTCTGTCTCCACTTGAAAGCCATAGTGCTCTACTACGGAGATGCCACATCTCCTCTTCACACTTTAGAATTGAATTTCTTTCGGCTTCACTCCGTTTCAGGGATGAGAAGAGATCTAAACTATTAGGATTTGCCAATAATAGATTGGTGTAATGATTTATATCAACTTCCAATAATATCAGTTTCATTCTTTTTTTTCTTGGTTCTCTGTAAACCAGATCTTGGTTAATTTTTTAATGACCTGTAGTTTCCAAAGCGGGCCTATTTGTTTATTTTCTTCATGAAGGAACATAGGATCTTTCCAATTCTTGTGAATAATATCAACGAATTCCTTCTAATTGAGCCAATCAACATTGAACTTGAAGGGAAAACACTTATATACCGTAAGCTGCTCCATCTGAAAGCTTATAGGAGCATGGTCAGAAACAAACGGAGATTCAACCCAGGATCGATAGTTGCCAACAACTGAAAGGAACACCTCTGACACTAGAACTCTATCCAGTCTCCTTGCTATAGCATCCTGTCCCGACTGACCATTTCCCTTTTCTCGTTTACTACCATAATTTACTCACATGCATACATTTCCCTTTCTTGTTTTTCCATTTACTATTTTATTTCGTTGTCTACCTTTTCCATGTTTTACGTTTATTCCTTTCATCTTTTATATATTTGCTTCAATTATTCCTTTTTTTCCAACTGGGAAATTTCACATTATATATAAAAATATAATTTGTGTTTTGAAACATTAAACATGAATATATAGTCATTCAACATCAAAAAGATAGTTATTAATTGTCCCCTTTTGTGGAGTTCATACTAATCAAAAGGTGATAACAATAAATGCATGTAATAGGAAATGTTTTTGGATGTGGAGAAAAATTTGTAGTAGATGCAGAGTGGGCTGCCAAGTGCAATGATCAAATGGATGATGTGAGCTATGTTTTGAATGTATTCCTGATTTCATAACTGAAGTGCCCACATATCTAATCTTAGCACATAGAAAGAGTGTGGGGTGGGCCCTCATGGCCATCTATCCAGTGATGAAAGGTGATGATCCCTATTTTTTCCCGAAGCAAAAGTTTTGAGAGATGATCAACAGATTTGTTGTATTCTCTAAATATGTGGTTGTAGCTGATTTTATTGAAATATGATTGTAGATGTCTTAGTTTGTCCATCCAAGACAAGAGAGAGAATGCTTGTAGTTTTCCCCTGCTGCCTAGCCATTCAATGATAATGCTAGAGTCTCCAATAACCTTGAGGTTTTCTATGCAGAGTCTAGCAGCTAAATATAGTGTGGCCCAAGCACCTAAAAATTCTACCCTGGTATTCGTGCCTAGGCCACAGTTGAAGGTCCAACTGTAGTAGTTATTGTAAGTGATTTTTATTATCCCCCCAGCTCCACTCAGAGATCCATTAGTGAGCGCAGCTCCATCAAACCAAGCAGTTGGAGTATCATCAAGTTCTGGCACCATTGATGAGCGATGTAGTCTATTCTTTGTAACATGTGTCTCATTCTAGGCATTGAAGATTCCAAGTGCTTTATAGGTTGTTGTTGTTGAAGACGAGATCCCATTCTCAAAAATTGTATTGTTCCTTTCCAGCCAGATTGTCCAACAAACAATGGAAGAAAGTTGCATATGCTTATGCTCTTGTTGTGCCCAGTTTTTGAAGTAGTCCGGAATTGAGATTCCATCCCAGGAAGATGTAAGATTTAGCATCTGTGTAGTATTTTTCCATACATGTTTTGTAAATGAGCAGTCAATAAATAGGTGGTTTGATGTTTCCAAATTTTTACAACAGAGGTGGCAGAAACTTGGACCAGCTTGGCCTTTTTTTTGCAGAGTGTCCTAGGTGTTTGATTTATACTCTGACAACAACCAGGTGAATAATTTGACCTTGAGTGGGATGTGCCAAGTCCAGAATCGGTATTTCCATCCAGTGATATTTAAATGCCAAAGTGTATTGGAAATTGCAATATAAATGTTTTGTGCAATTAACTTACCCGATCTGTCGCCCCCCAACCAAAGAAGTTGATCCTTTGTTCCATTGAGGCAGATACCCAGGTGTGTGAGTGCAAGTCAGAAGTTGTTCCATTTTCCAGATAGAACATAATTAAGCCCAAGAGTTGCGTTGGAGATCCATCAGTCAGGTTGATGCTCAAATCTGGAAGATTCCTTAATTTGATGTAGATACCAGATGTTATGTGAATGCAGATGTGTTAGAAGCTGGGGGGAGAAGTGAGCAGATGCATTCATGCTGAAAATGCAGTCTTGGCAAAGAAAAATATTTGTACCCAATCCAAGAAGCCAACAAATCCATCAAGTAATTAAATTCTTAGCTTTTGTGAAGTTCCTCCAGAAATATGATGTCATTCTAGGAGTGTTCGTCGGAGCTAGAAGCCAACTTTTAACTGTATAATGACACGGGTATTTGTCAATGATAATTGAATGCCAGATTCCCAGACTAGTCAGAATTCACCAGAGCTTGGCTGAAAAGAAGAGGGTTTCTAATCCCCCACCCTCCCTTCTGTTTTGGCTTAGCCAGAGTGAGCCAATTGCAAAGGTGTTGTCGGGAGTGTTCAGAGCAGCGGACCAGAGGAAATTAAAGATCAATTTTCGGAGTTTTGTGAGAACTGATGTTGGGATAGCTGCAAGAGACATCCAATAAACAACCTATCCTTCTAGGACAACTTTGATTAGTGTGAACCTACCACCAAGAGAGAGCCACCTTGTGCACCGGTGTCTTGTTCTTTTTTCTACTTTGGCAAGAAGCCAGTTCCAGTCTGATGTCTTATAAGAATATGATCTTAGATGATAACCAAGATATTTGAAACTAGAGGAGAGTGGAGAGAAGGTATGGGGGAAAATACCTTTGATCAGATCTAGAGAAGTAGGGTGGAGATTGGCAAAGTGAAAGGTGGATTTTTCCCAATTGATCGTCAATCCAGTGACACTGCAGAAGTTTTGTAGTATCTCTCTTATTTCAATCCATTCCTTTAATGTACCCTTGGTCACGATAAGGACGTCGTCTGCAAAGAGGAGGTGTAGTATCTTGAGGGTTTTGGACACCTTTACACCA
>JASDQU010206299.1:0-28623 GCA_032191745.1 Picea mariana
ATACAGAAATTAATCAATGGCTCATACACAGAATACACAGAGATTTTTACCGGAAACCCTCAACCGGGAAAACCTTTCTTCTTTTCATTATATCGAATTTCACCATTCGCCATACAATATATACAATGTTTTTAGGTATTCCATAGATACCAAAACCCTAATCCCTTAATCCAGGATTAATTTACAAATCATCTAAAAATAGCAAAATCCGGGATCGTCAGATGCAGTCGTCGTATCTGACGCACCCACACACACACACATGCAAAGAATATAACACATACCCAACAGTCTCTCCCACAACCAATGGATGTGATCTATTTCAGAATCTACATTCGGGAGTTCCTCCCACACTGCTCTCCTCTTTCTTTTGGAATATCTTTCCTCCGAAACGTGAGGATCTTTGCCACGTGTCCTTCTGGATCCAACAATGCAGATTCACTTCGCTCTTTGCGACTTTGCGAAGATGGCCATTTTCTCCATGCAATTCTTCCGAAGTTCTTTCTCGTGAAATCTCGAATATACCGCCACATCCCTCCCGACAATCAACGTTCAGGATCTACTCCGTCTTCGGAGCTTCAATAGTATTGCACCCCGCTCAATTGAAAACTCCCGGAGAACAATTTCTCTGGACTTCCATATTTCTTGCCACCTGTCCCTCTGGACGATGGGCCATCCCGCTTCACTTTGGGACTTCAGGACTTCACTACCCCGTCCTCCTGTCGACGTCTGGACTCTGACTTGACGGTTTATATTTTCTCCTCCTGGAGTTGATCTGTTGGTTGTTGTAGCTCCTCCACTTAAGCTTTGACTTCCTCCCGAAATTGGGAAAAACGTCTAAGTATCAAGGATGCGGCCTTTGATATTCCTCCTGCGAGCCTGACTGCTGTGTCTCGACAATAATTTTCCTCCTGAGATTTTGGGACTTGGAATAAATCTTCTTCTACGCACTCCTTATGCTTTTTGTGCATAATTTCACTCGAGTCTCCTCCGAGTCTTAATCTTGTGGTGTGCCTTCTTGGTAATATTTCTCACAGAACTTCAAATTAAAGATCCCACGCACTCCTTGTGCTCAACTGAGCCTTCATATGGCTCCTTGCAACCCTTGTCTAAGTGTTGGCCTGGTGCACTCCTTGCATAAGTCTTCCTCCAGAGGGTCCAACAACTCTGTGGGTTTCCTCCTTTGACACTCCTCTTCTTATAACTCGAAACAAAATTCCCTTTTTTCACACTTGCACCTGCTTGATTCCCTCTCGACAGAGCTCGACAGAGTGTTCAACAACTATGTGCTACGCTTACTCCTACATAGACTTACCTCCAAGGTACTTAGCAACCTTGAGGTTCCCCTTTGAGTCTGTGAATTATTCTGGTGTTCCCTCCTAACACATTCTTCTCTGACTCGTAAACGTTCATATGCACACTCCTTGCACTGGCTATAGAGGTTCCAATGCCCTATTGTGCACTCCTTGCACAGCCTAAAGAACCCATAAGTAATCCAACAAACTCACAGACAGAGAGTTCTGTCTATCTCTGCAGATGCAAATCTATCACATACATCTACAACATAAATTCATACAACCACAAATGACATTCATAAACAAACATCCATCACACAGGAATTTGTAAACAGTGAAATCTGTTCTTTTGTATTAATATCAGAATGCCAATTACAATGTATGATCCCGTACTGCAACTGAGTCTCGACTCTTCTCTCCTCGCCTATCAACAACTTCTACTAGTTGTATCATCAACAACCTCTACTGGGCATATCTTATAAAGATTTATACAAGAGGAAACTCATCGAGTCTTTCCCTCCAACTTTAGTGGTGTCTAATCACCATCAAAATGCCTATCTACTGAGGCAGATTCCAATGAGTGGAAAATCTAGTCCGAATTGGATCTAGATCCATCCTACCGTCATCCATTTAAGGTGACCTTATCTACATCTTGTACGAAGGAATGACTTGGATCTGCTTAAGTCTTACAACAGTTAATTGCATTGATTACATTTAAAATTTGAGGGAAAATGAGAGTGTTGGCGTCTCTCCCCTCCTTGAATGCACACCAATGTGTTGAATGGCTGGCGCATGTTGAGGTGGAGTGATGCTCCTGCATCATACTCCACTACTGGGAAAATCATGAGCTCCTCTGCTCTGCTGTTGAAATCCCCCTGGATCCCAAACTTTCCCCTGGAGCTATCCTCCTGCTCCTCTACTTTGCTACTATTGCTTCTACCCCTCTACTCATGCATATCCTCCTCTTGTTAGCTTCTCTCTGCTAACAACTCCTTTTACTGACTTCAACATCAACTTCCTTATCTCCTGTATCGCCTCTTCTAGCTGCTCCGCTGGCTGGTTTTTCTTATGCAGTCTGTTCGACTGCAATTCCTTATGCTGATTAATGGGAAGATCATCCTAATCCCATATATTTTTTTCTTCCTCTGGTGCTTCGACTCACCACTCTACTGCATAATCCAATTCTGAAGGCTCCTTACTGAGCTGTTGCTCAACTATCTCCTCTGACAGTTCAACTTCTATTAGTTCTTCTGCTGGTACATCTCCAGCCTCTTCCAGCTACTCTTCATGTTGACATTCTGCTCCCTCTAGCATGGTTATCTCTTGGAAACCATCTTCTGGTTCTGGATTTTCCAACCAATCCTCCAACATCTTTAACTTCATATCCCACTGAGTGAGAAACTCAACTGTGTGGTCCTCTTTTCCTGTTGGGGAAGACTTCAATATATTCTCCTTCTCCTCTATGACAGTCACAGTTGGTTGTCCTTCTATTGCTGCATCTGCAACACACATGCTAGCCTCTCCTTGACTGCTTGGCATAAATATCTGAATTCCCCCAATGACCAGAATACCTCTATGATCCTCCGCCTCTGTGATGGAATTATTTAACTTCTCATTATATTCATTCACATGGTCAACAAATCCACATGAATATTCATATGGATGAGGCCTTTCCTCTACCTCTTTTCCATCTATCACCACCCCTTGCTGATACAAACTCTCAACTGAGGTCATCTCTTCTGCCTTGCCCACCTGGAAAATTCGGTTTTCTCCTCTGCCCTCCTCGAAGTCTATGAGATCAACTGATCTCTTCTCATTGCCCACCTGGAAATCTACGAGATCCTTTCCAGATCTCTTTCCCTCATCACTTACATTTTCAGCATGCCTCAACCACCTTTTTAACACATGTTGCTGCCTTTTGGCCAACAACTTCTAAACATGCCATTTTACCTTCCTTTTCAGAGGCCATTTTTACCTCCAGCGTACCTTTTCCCTTGTTGCATATTCAATGCTAGCTTCTCCATTTCTGCTCGGATTTCACTAAGCTCCTTGTCAATTTCTGCTTTGCTTTTCTCTTGGCGGTCTTCTCTCTGACCACGCTCATGGTATTCAGCAGCCATCTTTTCTTGCTTCACCTTCAACCCACCTAGTTGTCTACCATCTGTTTCACACCTTGCAATAGTCTTTACAGAGAATCACACTCTGTCTCCCTTCACCTGTTGTCTACAAGAGAAATCAAGCCCTAACACTATTTGGTGTAGTTAGACTTTCATCTCTCCCTTTTCCTTCCATCTGCAAGCAAAATTCATCTCTGATACCACTTCTGGTGCAGCCACCCCTTCCCTCCTGGGGATTCTGCGGCCTCCCATTCAAGGATTTTCAAATATCTGAGTTGGATCAAATCTCTGGTATCTTGCTAGCCCCACAAATCATTTTACACAACCCCCTTTTTCATCATATGGCCATGGGTTATGACCTTGGGCCAATCCTCTTCCCAACTCTATGCTTCAGAGCTTTCACGAGTAGCTTAGCCCCTTTTCCCGATATCGAAATCGACGAATTTATTCGGGACCCAATCTATGGTCCACATCTCTCCCACAACCAACAATTGTGATATGCTTTGGACTCCACCTTCGAGAGTTCCTCCCACACTTCTCTCCTCTTTATTCCAGAATACCTTTCCTTCGAAACGTGTAGATCTCTTCCATGTGTCCTTCTGGATCCAACGGTCCAGGTTCACTTTGTTCTTCGCGACTTCGCAAAGATGGCCATTTTATCCACGCAATTATTCTGAAGTTCTTTTTCACAAACTCTCAGATCTACTGCCACGTCCCTCCCGATGGTCAACATTCAGGATCTACTCTGGCTTCGGAGCTTCAACAATCTTGCACCCTGCTCAATTGAAAACTCTCGGAGAACAATTTCTCCGGACTTCCAGATTTCTTACCACCTGCCCCTCCAGATGATGGGAGATCCCGCTTCACTTCGGGACTTTGGGACTTCACTACCCCATCCTCTTATCGATGTCTGGACTCTAACCTAATGGTCCATATTTTCTCCTCCTACAGCTGATCTGTTTGCTGTTGTAGATACTCTACTTAAGTTTTGACTTCCTCCCGAAATTGGGAAAAATGTCTAAGTATCAAGGATGCGACCTTTGATATTCCTCCTATGATCCTAACTACTGGGTCTCGACAATACTTTTCCTTCTGAGCTTTTGGGACTTTGAATAAATATGCTTCTACGCACTCCTTTCACTTTTTGTGCAGACTTGCACTCGACTCTCCTCCGAGTCTTAATATTGTGGTGTGCCTTCTTGGCAATATTTCACACACAACTTCGAATTAAATATCCCACACAATCCTTGCACTCGACCGAGCCTTCAGACGGCTCCTCACAACACTTGTCTAAGTGTTGTCCTAGTGCACTCCTTGCACATGTATTCCTCCATAGTGTCCAACAACTCTGTGGGTGTCCCCCTCTGAAAATCCTCTTATCAAAACTTGAAACATAATTCCTTTTGTGCACACTTGCACCTGCTCAATGCCCTCTTGGCAGAGCTCGACAGAGTGTTCAACAACTATGTGCTACGCTTACTCCTGCGCAGACTTACCTCCAAGTCACTCAAAACAATTGAGGTTCCCCTCTGAGTCTGTGAATTATTCTGGTGTTCCCTCTTGGAACATTCTTCTCTGACTCATAAAATTTCATATGCACACTCCTTGCGCTGGCTACAGAGGTTCCAATGCCCTGTTGTGCACTCCTTGCACAACCTACAAAACCCAGAAGTAATCCAAAAAAATCACAAACATAGAGTTCTGTCTATCTCTGCAGATGGAAATCTATCACATACATCTACAACATAAATTCATACAACCGCAAATGACATTCATAAACAAATATCCATCACAAAGGAATTTGTGAACAGTGAAATCTGTTCTTTTGTATTAATATTAGAATGTCAATTACAATGTATGAGCCCATACTACAACTGAGTCTCGGCTCTTCTCTTATCTCCTATCAACAACCTCTACTGGGTGTATCATCAACAACCTCTACTGGGCATATCTTACAAATATTTATACAAGAGGAGACTCATCGAGTCTTTCCCTCCAACTACTCTAGTGGTGTCTAATCACCATAAAAATTCCTATCTACCGAGGCAGATTACAATGAGTGGAAAATCTAGTCTAAATCAAATCTAGATCCCTCCTACCATTAGCCATTTAAGGTGACCTTATCTACAGCCTGTACAAAGGCATGCCTTGGATCTGCTTAAGTCTTACAACACTTAATTGCATTGATTACATTTAAATTTTAAAATTTGAGGGGAAAATGAGAGTGTTGGCACCTCTCCCCTCCTTGAATGCACACCAATGTGCTGAATGGTTGGTGCGTGCTGAGGTGGAGTGATGCTCCTACATCAGCGAGAGTCTTCCCTATGTTCAACATAACTACAACATATCCTTACATAGATCAACCGACCACAACCCCTTTCAGGTCGGGTTGGGATTCCAACCATTGGGTCCAATGGATGTTGCACTACCTCTTGTGGCCACCCCGACCGATTCATCACCTGCTCCAACTGAAGCTGACAAAGCCTCTCATTTAATTGAGTGGATCTAACACATCCTCCAATAGGTTCAATATATTTTATAGAAGTCCAATGTCAAGTACAAGCAACGCCATGATCAACACCAGGTGCCACATAAGTTTCAGGTGGGAGACAAAGTGTGGTTACACTTGCAGAAAGAACGCCTTACAGAGCCCCATCAGAAGATTCTCCCACTCCGTTAAAGACCTTACACCATCACCAAGTCTATGGGTGAAAATTATTTTTAGCTCAACATTCCCCCTTTCCTTGGCTTGCATCGAGTGTTCAACGTGGATCTCCTTCGGCCATACTTCCCACCATTGCTGGATACCTTAGAGATAGAAGAACATTTGACACCAACAGAGCTCAACCCTGACTGCATGCAACAAGCATCCAATGATAATATTGTGGACACATAGGTCAAGGGAACTCCCCAACAAAGGATCCAACTTTATCAAGTTGTCAAAGTAGGGCAGCTCCTGCACCAAGCAAGTGGCTCACCTGGGGCCAAATTCAGTAGGAATTTCCTCATTTGATGGAGGCACTCGACACAATGGAGATCATTGCTTCATAAGGGGGGAGGATTGATCCAAATGGGTGTCGGTGGCCTCCCATATATTCCAACTGGCTCATTTTGGCAGTTTTCCAGTTTGACAGTTGTTTTCCTAGTTTTCGGGTCCCTGACTTCTGGAGTCGTTTTGAGGCCATAAACAATGTTTTTAGGGATTGCCACAATCATACTACAGGCATAGTCATATTCTGACATAAACTTGTGTATTCCTTGAATAGACCTATCCAACGAGCTATCGTGCGCCTAAAACAAAGATCGTATGCAAAAGTTACGACCCTGGGAAGTTGATGTACTAGCTTACCCCAAAGGGCCCACATGAATTTTGGTGCTTCATCTCATAGGGTTAGGTTTTTGGATGTCTAGGGTTTTGGAATTTCTATTTATTGTAAAAAGTCTTGGAGAGCCTTATTGTAACCATCTTCTTGCGAATGAGCACAACCGTCACATCTCTTCTCAGAGATAAGTTGCCACCATTCTAGCAAGCTTGTTTTTTGCTGCATTTTATAGTTTCAACACTTTTTCTTATTGAATAGAAAGAAATTTGACTGTATCTGTGTTATTCTTGTGTCTTTGTGTTAAGAATAATAATAATCTATATTCATTTTCGTTTTTCTCATAAAATCCATATCAAATGGTCTTTTTAGAATACATGGATTTTCTTATATGCTAGGGAATTGTTTGTTTGATGTATTTCAAGTCCTGTTGCATTTTCAATATTCCTCCATTGAATTGCGAAATGGATTGATAGACCATTTCTTAGTTTTTTTAAACAATGGCATTGAAGGTGCATTGGAGTTGTATCAATATGAACTAGGATCTAATTTTTTGTATCAGTTACATGGGATCCATGAAATTTCCATGTATCTTTGCAAGATGTACCTCTCCACATCTATGAAACTAGATGAGCCAGATACACGACTATGGGGAGATACGTTTTGCATACGATTGTTGGCCAAACAATTAAATATATCAATTGGAGTTTGGTCACTAACAAGGAAAACAAGATATTTGTTGTTCTGCAAATACAAATATATATCCATATTGCATCTTGTTTCATGATGCAAAAATTGTCAGTGGGCGCTATGAACCATTGCTTTACAAGAAAATTTTCAAATCATATAATATTTACTTGTCACTAATGTGCAAAGATATTGAATACCATTGGAATTTTATTATGCATGATATGCATTCTCAAGGATTAAATAGAGAAATTCCAAGTACATATAATTATGAGGATAGTAATTTTAGTGCTATTTATTGTTAATTGATAGAAACAAAGTTTGATGTGCAGTCTTTATGGCTTTATACAATTCAATCTTTTTGCAATGCACTTATGGGAAGTGCTCAAGTTGCACTGCATTTCTTGAAACAATACCTTACGGTTGATGTCATACAAATACAACAATGGTTGTGAATTGGCAAGGATACCTTATCAATATGGAAACACCATATGAAAAATGGAAGATAGAGGGTGGACCATTTTGTTTTTAATGGATATCAATCATGTTCAAATAAAATATTTGAGTATGGTCCTTTATTAATAAGATCATTATGGAATTTTAGTCAACTGATTCGAGTTGTAATGAAACATTTGAAATAGATACATTTCACATCCACTATGAGCCATCATTGAGAGAAACATGTTGCAACATATGCACTGGGCATTGTGATCAATCACCAATTAGTCCAAATAAAAGACATGGGATTGATTACCATATAATTAAGGAAATGCGATGTGCAAAAAGTAAGATCAATATCATTTTTCCTATTGAACATGTACTAGAAAGAGATCGAGATGTCCATCATGTACATTGTCAACATAAAATGTTGTTGGAAAATAGTGATGAAAACATTTAGTTGCATTGCCATGAAGTAAAAATAAGTCCACCTAAAAAGTGTAAGCTCACATATTGAAAATATTGTTATGTGCAGATAGCAATTGCAATACTGTGTTTCCTACTGAACACGAAACAAAGAAACATGAACATGTGGATCGTGCATATTTAATTTATGCAACAACATTACCTAAAAAAAGGTGATTTTTTTCATATCATAGATTTAAACAACCATCGCATAGTAACAAGAATGTCAAAAATGTGTTGGCAAGTAAATGCATCCATTTAAAAAAAAAAGATGCAACACAAGTTTATATGAATAACTTCAAGACTCACCTAGAAATAAATGTGCAGTTTGTGAAGAATTGCATTTTGCAAAGAACATTACTTGTCTCACCCAAGAATTGGAAAAATAATATCTTACATTGGAAGGAAATGACAAAAAAATTCCAATAAAAATATATGTGTTGCTTGAAAAAGAGCACTTCAAAATGAAAAATTGTCGTTGTTTGCAACACCTAACCAAATAATATGCAACATGCCATTGCCAATTACAAGAACAATTTTAGAACTTAAAGAAATATGTATATCATTGAGAATTGCATATGCACAAATTAGACAGTGGGGTTATAAATGATCTTAGATGGGCTTGACATGATCGATCATTACCGTGCTTGTCCATATAGATATTGTGCAAAAATATTTTCTTCAGTTCATGGACAAAACAAAAACGATTGTAGTTGCATTGAAAATATGATTGCAACACAAAAATGCCTATCACACAAGAAAAGTATGTGTAAACATTTTCATAAGGGAATTGAATAAATTAGGTTCTAGGAATTTATATAAAGCTGAAAAAAATTGTATAAATGAGAATTGGAATCATGCTCTCGAAAAAAGAAATGATAGATCAATGCAAAATGGACATATTGATTCTGAAAGTGATGCAGAAGATGAATAAGAGAGTGGAAGACCTACTAATACATTAATACATGGATTCACATATTCACGCCACATCTATGATTTGCATGACACGATCATTGAGCTTGTGTGAGTTAAAGGGAAACTCCACTTGGAATTTTCAAGGACAAATATGCAAAGGAAATGAATTTCCCAACATTGTTCTATGGAGTTCCATGTGATGATGACATCACATAAAGGTTTATTTACCAAAAAATAGTGGAATGGGAATTGTTACATGCAAGTGGTGATTTCTCGTATCACATGGCATATTTATTTTTTAAAACAATGCATATAATTATTGACAAAGTGCTCTATTGCATATCGGTACGAATAAGAAAATGACAACTAAGAGGAATACATATATTAGCAAGGGATGTTAAGTACAAATTGAACGTCACCAGGGCTTCACCCTGTTGACCACTATCTTATCATGTTCATTCACAAAGGGGGTTTTTTAATTGTGAAAAATAAGGTCAATATATTGTAGGTATCGGGGGGGTGGTGGGTGGGTGGGGGGTCTTAATGGGTTTATAGGTATTGGAGGGTATAAAAAGGGGTATCTAGTTAAAATAGGGGTTTCTTTATTAAAAATATGTATTGGAAGGGGGTTTCAAAAAAAGGATTTTGGGAGGTATTTATCAATATCTAGTGAAATTAAGGGTATTATTTAATATCCCACGAACGTAGGCACTATGTCATAGGTACACTAAGTGAAGGCCATGTGTTGAACTTAGAACAAATTCTGAAATATAATATTGGATACATATATTTTAAAAACATACACTTTTTTCATGATTACCTATTTACAACAAATCAAGAAAAATCTATTTGCAATGATATGGTAGTTGGGTCCTTCAACGTTTTTTGTCTCATTTATAAGTGGAGAGAACTAATGGTATGCACTAATAACTACATTGAATGATTTGTATAAGACTAGATGAAAGGGAAAGCATATTGAACCATTAGAAGACAATGGCATTGATGACCTTATAAGAAAAGACCTAGTGTCATGTAGTTGTTACCATAGACATTGGATCAATGCTCTAAAGCAATTGCTATGTAATGATGAAACATTCTTTGGGAAAGTATTATACTATTACTTTGTAACTAAGTTCCAAATTAGAGAAAGTGAGCATGAAGATGGGATGTTTTGAATAGAAGATGTTTCTATATATGAAAGGGATAGTAACTCAAAAATTGAAGAGTTTTTTCGACAAATACATAACCTGTGACACTAACCATTTGGATCCATAAGTTTCCAAAGTACACATGCATTACCATACAAGAGACAATAAAAATTGAAATAATTCACATTGCAAGTACAATTTCCCCATGCATCCAATAAAAAGGAAAAAGGTGCTTGAACCAATTAGTTTACTTGAAAATAATGCTTACTAAGAAGTCAAAGTCCTTGTTTTCATTTCTAGAGAAAATAAATTATGATGAATTAATGATATTTTAACAATTCTTGACGGAAATGGAACTAACAAAAGATGAATACATTCAATTAATACAATGTACTATAAAGAAACTAGCAATATTTCCAAAATGAAAACCTTCACATACTAGGAATGATAGTTTTGCAAAGGACATGGAAAATTTATGGAATGAAAATACATATGCTCAATACGTGCTCAATGAATATGTTGTAACATCATATTTCAGTTCATACACGACCAAAGTTGACAAGTCTATGACAAATGCATTTAGAGGAATACATAAATAAACATGACAAAATTTAAATCAATGCTATGAAAATGATACATATGCTTGGAAATACATTGCTTAATATTTAACAAATGTCGGCTCAACAAGTAGTTCATATAGCTCTTTCTTTTCCATTGAATTGTAGTTCAAGAGATTATATCCTTATAAACACAACTTTGATTGATGAACACACATTTATTCTAAATCCAACATTTCTATTAAAACAAGAACCTGACAATTCAAAAGATGCAATGTGCTACTCTATTATTGATTATTACATTGAACATCCACATGCTACTAAGCATATTTGTCTTTTATAATTTGTATCCAAATACAAGAAAAATGGTACACATATAAAAAAGGAACAAAAAAAAATGTAACACGATTTGTTAAAAGAAAAATACATTGACTATTTAAACTTGTGTAGAAAAAAACTATTGCTATATGTTCCATTTGAAAAAAAGTGAAGATACATTAAAACATAACTTGTCAACATGGAAACATGCATATAATTTCTATGAAAGTACAATACAAATCAATGAAGCTAAGTTCACATATAACATTAATCCAACAGGGGGAAATTTAGAAAATGCAATTGAACAAGTAGGAAATAGTCTTATGGATATTGATGATACAATGAAAAAAGAACAAAAAAACAAAATCCATTGCGAAGAATATGATTTGTCTACATATTTTCAATGTCTTCGACATTCTAGAATGAAAAGAACAATTAAACTTGGGTTTCAAGTCACATATAATCCATTCTTCATGGAAAATGAGGAATATTATAGAATTAGAGGAATGCTAAATAGAGAACAACATGCGATTGTCAAGGAAATTGCATTGAAAATACGTAGGGACATGTCCATGTTGGTGTAATTTTTCCTTATAGGTGGAGCGGGAATAGGCAAAACATTTATAGCAAATGTGATATTCCAATTGCTTATACGAATATATGATGTAGACAATATAATTGATCCTTTGAAACCAAAAGAACTAATATTGACATGTATAGGTAAAGATGCATATAATATAAGTGGAATTACAATTCACTTTGCATTGCTACTGCCTTTTAACATATCCTATTATCTTCCACTTAGCAAATAAATGTTAAACACTTTATCAAGAATTACAACCTTTTTCATAGATGAAGCTTTTTTTATTGGAAGTCGATTCTTATATTCCATTGACAATTGTTTGAGGGACATAAAACATATACATAAAAAATACTTTGGAAATATTGACATGGTGTTTTGTAGTGGTATTTATCAATCACAACCCATACAAGATTCTCTCATTTTTGACAACCTGCAATGAAAATTCAAAGAATAACACGTGACTTTTGGAAATACAATGTAAAATGCTTTGAACTGCATACTACAATGCACCAAACAAATGAAAGTTTGATTTCCATTTTGAATAGGATACAGACAAATAGTCGGACAAGTGCTGATTTGACATATCTCAATACAAATTGCATGCGACTTGCATCAAAAAACCCAACATTTCCTTATCTGTTTTAGAAAAATAAATAGGTTGCAATGCACAACAAGAAAATGTTGTTTCTCATGCTTGTAAATGAAATTTTAATTAATGAAATTGATGGAGATGAAGAGAATCATGGTTGTGTACCACACCATCAACATACAACTACTTTTCCCTCACAATTTGTCATAAAATTAAACTTGCTCATTGAAATAGATGCTTGCAACTATGATTTGCAAGATGGATTTGTGAATGGTGTAGATGGAATAGTCAAAACCTATACTAAGATGGATAAATTTGATGTGTTGTGGATTAAATTATATGATACACATATTGGACATTGCCAAGATAATAAAATAGCTCATCTATATAGGCCAGACATCTCCCAAGATTGGATACATGTTCTTCAAATAGCAAGGCCAATATCAATGGAAAAAAGGATAGGTCATTTGAAAATTTAAAAGCAACTTCCATTTGATATTGCATGTGCATGTACGATACACACATCACAAGGCTTGACATTAAATAGTGTTGCATTTGAACCTTCTGGGATACGAGTACATGGACTAGTCTACAAAGCTTTATTTCATTAAAGAAACATAGAATCATTGTGTATTCTAAATCCTCTTACAAAGGATAATTTCATGGTCAAACAAAAACTTGATATCAAAATGAAACACTTATGAACTAGTACAAAATGGAATTTTCAATATTACCATCAATCTACACAATTAGAATCATGCATCTCAATTATTTTGCTAAACACATGTAGTTTACATGCACATATTAATGACATACTAAAGGACTATGACACAATGCAATGTAATATTTTGTGTTTGCAAGAAATGTACATGACACTATCCATGAGAGATTGACAATTTGCAAGTTTCATTTGCATATTGAATTGCACTAAACATGGAGTGATGATATTGATCAAAAAACATATAACAATTTTGAAACATATGCACTTTGAAGAACATAATGTAGAATCCATCTTAACAAAAGTAATATTTCACAACATGCATATTGCAATTGTCAACATCTATGCTGCACCACATGAAACTTTGAACAACATAATGAATACCATTACAGAAGCAATATCTGGTTTAGATTTGAACACAATTACCATTGTTATAGGATACTTTGATATTGACATGTTGCAAAGAAATGAAAAAACACAAATATCGGAAAACTACATGTGAAATTACATTCTACACCTCCTCTCAGACAAAAAGAATCATGTACCAAGACCACTTATTGATCATGTGTGGTCAAACTTAGTAAATGGAAAATACAAATTTTTATATTGGACACATATTGGATTGACCATGATACAATTTGTATTGTGCTTGAATTTTGAAATACATCTAAAACATAGTACATATTAGCAATTTCCATATTCTTGTTGCATGTTTACACATCTGTCTCTTTTTTGTACTAAACCAAATAAATAAGTCTGTAATGACCCCCCTCGATATGACAACATGTGATGCATAACCAATGCAATATGTATATACATATTTTTTTTCTTTTTTTTTGCAGGAAGAAACAACATCAATAGTCAATCAACGCAACTCGACGACGAACACACCGCACAAAATTCAAGAAACATACAAGAATACTGACTTAGAATACTATCACATTAAGTAGCTGGAAGAAACATACAATAATCAATCAGATGAAAAATAAAAATGACTACCCACTCATCCTACCTTACAAGGTTAGGACCTCCATGAGACATAAGCAACAATCAAGCCCAGGTTTCCATCGATTTTGACCATTTAAGGTCTCAAGGCTGGCGACTGTTTTGAGGAACAAGGAGGTGTCTACATCCCACCCAACACAATCAAGACCATGCCTACTAAGATAAAAGAAACATCAATCAATCCAAACACAACAACTTTAATGACACAAGTAGCTAGAACCTTCCCCACGAGTGGGAGACCACACATAGACGTTACAAAACAGTCCAACCTTACTTACAAGAGAAACGTCATCCCCATAGGGAGGCACATGATCCTAATATAGGGTTCCTATGCGCTTATCGATCAACGTGCACAATGGCCCAATCATAAGGTATCATGTCACCTCATTGAGACAAGGGCGCTAGGGACCCACACGCAACCCAATTAATTATACACCTTCAACCAAATATAAAATCCCACGGTGCCTGAAAACCAACTTGCACTGACATACATTATACGATGTCGTTAGACGAAGGGGCTCTATCAATCAAAAAAAAAATGAATACAGGGTGACTATAATCAATACAACTGAGTTGACGCAATGACTAGATGTAAATCATTAGCAATGTTGTAAAACAAAAACTTAAAGTTGTAAACCAATAATGCACAATATTTATTGACGATTTCGTGAGGAAACATAAAGTTGTTTCAACAATAATTTAGATAATTTAACAATCAACCATCATTATCTAATTATAGTAAGAATCACGACCATCATTGAAACAACATCTTTTTAACACTGTTATGTCCTACATTCAATTAAATTAATACTAAAGATCTTGAATGACATTAACTAGGGTATGAAAAAATACAACATCTAAAGTGAACTCCCAACATCCCTCAAAATGCCACAAAAATGGAGAGGACTGTGGTAATATACCATCATCCATGTAATACACCTGTACATTCCATACACTTAACAAGCCATAAATGAACTCACATTTAAACTTTAAAGTTGAAACAAAATATGCTCTACTCCCTTCATTCCATTAATATAAGTAGCTAAATCCATTTGGAGCTGAAACCATAAGTTGTCACTTATCAACTTGTGTCTTTCATCAAGTAAAAAAATCTAAACAATTTAATTATGTTCTGTTTTTGCAAGGGACCAGAAATGCAAGAGCATACAATGAATTTTTAATATGTCCATAGAGATAAAAGGCAATTTCGTAAAATGGCTAACAGATAAATTTTGTCAACAATCACTTGGAATTTGCCTCCTAAGTAAATGCTACAACAACTAAGATTCTTCCAAAAGGTGAACTAAATAGAGACCAATAATGTTGCCGATATATTTAATTTAAAACTGGATTAGGATTTACCCATTTAATATATTTATAGTTGTCAATAAAAAATTAATTGACGAACAAAGGTTTTACACATAAACTAATGCCTGACCGCTTACTTAAATGCTGCAAGGATTGACAATGATCAGGTTGGGGTAATGAAATATCAACCGGGTCATTCCATTAACAAGAGTGCTTTGACAGTTATAAAAAAAACTATGCAAGAGATTGGGTGGCAATACTGTGGCAACGACCTTAAAAATCATCATCCTGGTTACTGAAATCTAGGCGTACGTAAACCAGAATCTTGGGATCAGAATTATCAATTGCCAATTTTCAGTGAGCTGGAATTTTACTGACAGCTGTAAGGTTTAAAATTTAACCGACGGATAAAATATTAATTCTTTCCAAAGAAAACTCAAGAATCGCTAAACAAATGAAGACATGGAACCCGCCACCAGCCAACAAGCTTTCACACGCATTAAATTTCTAGGGTCGTCGATGCTGTAAAACGGTGCAATAGATAAGAATAATTAACTCGTTTAACTTGAAACAGGGAAACTACCAAATAGACAGTGCCACACATGGTTGTACAAATCACGCTAAGGTTATCTAAGTATGGCTAAAGTTTGGGGCATAAAAGTATACAGGAAATATTGTAATGGGTTGTTCTATTTTTGGAATAATCAAGATTGTCCAAGTGAAAATTAATTTTTGTTAAACATACAGTTTTAAAATATTAACACATCCATATCGCCTAGGTTTTTGGCATTTGGCAGTCTTTTCTTTTCACTTGTAAGGATCGCATCAGGATTATAAAAACTGTATACATCAATAGTCACTCGACGAATTCATAATTTATATCCAATGAATCAAAATCAAGCTATATATAAATTATTAAAATAATTACAAGAGATCACTGCAAATTTATGTTGGGCATCATAATAGAAAGTATCCACTCACTTGAACGAATCCAGCAAATAATGACAGGTTTAGCCACACATAGTCCAAGGATTCGAATCACAACATAATCAAGATAAAAAAAAATACAGGCACATGCCAACTCCAGAATAAAAACGCTTCACAGTCCCAACATTAAATCGCATGAAAAAGATTTAAAAAAAAAACGTAGATCGCATTAAAGATTAAAAATGCAAGCAAGGAATACAACATTAACCAAAACATAGTCCAAAATATTGAATCCTTCTCCGGCTATCCACTGCTAAGGTTTTGGAAAAAATTTAAAGCAATCATTCAAAAGGAAAACAAACACAGTCCCGAAATTGATTTGCAATAACAGATTATAAAAATGTAACACTTCCAGGTATGAAAATGAAGCACGACCTAGCCTTTAATCGCAATTCAAGGACATATGGACAAAAACACAAGAAGGGTTTATAATAACGCAATTCAATAGTTTATAAAATGTAGGCAATAATCTGACAAGCGCAACTATTGTTGTGCCACAAGAACATAAGAGAGCAATAAGAAAACAGGAATGAATGATGTTTGCTGTGCTATCGAAAATTGGACTACAGTTAAATAAACAAGGAGCGCTCTATGCGCAATCGAGACCATAAACACAGAAGGATGAAGGTTCTCTTGGGTGAATCATAAATCCATACAGAACAATGGAACACAGAGCGAGAAACCAGAATTTCAAACCATCTAGATGTAAATCAGCATGCAATAAACTAAATAAAAATTGCGAAATTTAGATGTGTGTACCTTGAGAGCGAAGGTGAAGGTTCTGCTGCTGCTATCCCATGCTCGTGCTCCATCCAGATCTCACTTGCCGACCGATGAGACCTCACCGATACCTCCCAGCCAACGCTAGGGGTACCCTTCTCCCCCATGAGTCCCCTGAGCCACAAAGGGGCCACACACACAATACCAGAGAATGCTAGCTCCCAACTTTCCTCGCAAGGTCGAGCTACCACTCGTTATCCGAGCTGGGTATCACAACTCCCACAAGAGAAATTTAGTCAAGATAAAATTTAGGCAACGTAACCTTACGCAAGACAAAAATGTAATCCATACTCCTCCTCCACCATCCTTTTTATAGACCTTCTTATTCATTAGTTTCCCAAACCCTCATTAAGTTTAATTAGGACAAACCTCCCCCGTACACATGTCACCCGATCCCCTAGTTGCACCAGAAAATCAATTTATTAATTAATTAAATTTTCCTATTTTCCTCACCCACCTAAAAGCGTTCCTAAAAACACTCCTCGATGTCCCATTATTCCCTTACAATTCTTAAATGACTTACGCCTGACTTAAATCCTAGTTGAGTTCATAAATAGATAGTTTCAAAGGCTAGATTCCTTACTAAGTTAGACATTCCCCTTTTTCTTTAAGTTTCCCCTTTTCTTTAGGTTTCCCTTTTTCTTTAAGTTTCCCTTTTTCTTTAAGTTCCCCTTTTCTTTAAGTTTCCCTTTTTCTTTAACTAAAAATTAGAATTATCAAGTGTAGACAAAAACAACCATTTACCCTTTTAATAAAATTAATCCTCCATTATAATTTTTACTTTAACGATTAAAGTTTAAATTTCTTACCCCCTTCTTGTTACATGTCTCTGGTTGTCATGCGTGACCCCTTTACTCCAAATGTGACTCTAGTCAATAAGCTATCATCATCCTGCATCCATCAACGAAATATGTCGACGATAACAATCAACCTCATAATATCTAATCATATGTACATATGTCACATCAACAACATTCAAACCCTAATAGTCCTCTCCCTGACTCGATCTAGAGTCCAAGGAGTTTCGTCGATGCCTCGACATCCTCTAACATCCAGAGTCCTGCACACTCAGGAGAACCCAGTGAATAACACCCGTTGATGGAAATACAACAAAAATAACATATCATCAAATCCACAATATCTCATAATCATAATCAAAACAACCAATAGTATAATGACCTGGATCACTTGCACGCAAGTGTCCTCAAAGAATAATTTTGCTCAGTGCACGCAAGAGTAGGATGTTACATACACCCCCTCTTGTTTTAAACTTCGTCCTAAAGTTTCATAGTATGTAAGTGCTAAAATAAAGTGTATCACAGTATCATATGTCTAGCTATCAAACAAAAATGGAAACTTCTGACGCATAACATATGCGTCCTCCCAGGTCGTCGAGTGTGGACTATAGTTGTCCCACTCAACCTTGACCTGCTCTATTGTTTGATGCCGTAGCTTTCGAATGCGATGGTCTAGGATGAAGATTGGATCCGTCGTGAGTGCACCTTCATCCGATACCTGCAAGGAACTCATGTCAATAACATGTGTAGGATCACTAACATAATGTCTCAAAATAGATGCATGAAAAACATTGTGCATACACCTCAAAGAATCAGGCAACGCTAGTCGATAGGCCATGGGCCCCTTCTTTTCCACAATCTTGAAGGGTCCCATGAACCTAGGAGAGAGTTTAGCACCCTTTGCAAACTTGATCAAACTCTTATGCGGTTTCACCCACAAGAAGACTCAATTGCCAACTTCATAACTACGGTCGACATGATGCACATCGACATAACTCTTATGTCGATCCTGCGCTTCCTTTATCCTTTGTCTTATAGTTTTCATTTGGTCTTCCATCTCTTGATTCGCTTCGGGTCCCACCAGGACCCTATCCTCAGGACGATCCCAACTCAAAGGCATCTGACACGGTCGCCCGTAAAGAAACGTGAAAGGCACCATCTTAATGGTGCTTTGATAACTGTTGTTATATGCAAATTCTACCAGTGGAAAGAATTCTTCCCAACGCTTCTGTTGGTCCATCACATACATACACAACGTATCCTCCAAGACTTGGTTTGTTCTTTTGGTATTCTCGTTTGTCTCCGGGTGATATGCGGTACTAAATTTAAGTTGGGTTCTCAAGGCCTCTTGGAAACTAGTCCAAAATCTTCCTGTAAACACCGATCCTCTATCAGATATAATCCACTTAGGCATGCCATGCAACCTCACAATCTCACTGATGAAAACTCTAGCTATGTCAAGTTCCTGATACATCGTATGCACATGAATAAAATGAGCACTCTTCGTCAGAGTGTTGACTACCACAAAAATCGAGTCATTCACATGTCTATGTTCAACCTTCACATAGAGTGCTCATTTTATGGTAGTCAACACTCTGAGCACTCTTCGTCAGAGTGTTGACTACCTTCACATGTTGACTACCAAATGTCTATGTTCAACCTTCACATGCTGACATTCTAGACTTCTTGCCATGTAGTTGACTATGTCCGCCTTCATTCCTTTCCATAAGAATAAGGGTTTAAGGTCTGCCCTCATCTTCGTGACTCCAGGATGATCCCTGTACACTTCTCTATGGGCCTCATTTAGGATCAAACTCCTCAACTTGTCGTTGGGCGGTACATAAATTCGACCTTTAAATCTCAATAATCCGTCGTTGTCCACAGTAAATCCCTCAAATTTTGGTACCATCATTGTGTTTTGGTCGATAAAATCCTTGACCTCTTTGTACCAATCATCATCGCGCTGTAACATTGGAATCCTTTCACATAAATTCATCTGAAGAGGCATCACCAAAAATATGTGTGGTCTCCGACTCAACTCATCAGCCACTCTGTTCACTGTTCCTTTTATGTAAGTAATCTCGAAATCATACTCGCTAAGAAATTCTGATCAACGTCGTTGTCGCACGTTCAAGTCGCTTTGCATAAAGATGTGTTGTAGACCACAGTGGTTCATTTTTAGTTCGAATTTTTGTCCAATAAGGTAGTGTCTCCAAACTCTCAAGGCATAAACAATGGCTAACAACTCCAAATCATGAGTTGCATAGTTCTCCTCATGCCTTCTCAACCTTCTCAAGCTGTAAGCGATCACTAGACTGTCTTGCATCAAGACTCCACCCAAGTCTTTTTTGGATGTGTCAGTGCATACCAAGAAGTCTGCATCCATGTTAGGGACCCTTAGTATCAGGTCTGACATCAATAGCTCCTTGAGCCTTCGAAATTCCTCCACACATTTCTCGGTCCAAACAAACTTCTTGTTCTTCTTCTGCAATTCCGTGATCAGATTTGCTATCTTCGAAAAACCCTCGACAAACCATCGATAATATCCCACTAAACCCATGAAGCTACACACTTCGGGGACATTCGTCGGTGCAGGCCATTCCATAATAGCCTCGACCTTTTCTGGATCCACATCAATACCTTCACCGGAGATGACATGCCCTAAGTAGTGAATCTTCGATTGATAAAACGAGCATTATACAATTTCCCATACAATTTGTTCTCTTGTAGACATTATAGTACCAAGCGCAAGTGATCATCATGCTCCTCCATCATCCGAGAATATATCAAAATATCATCAATGAATACTTGGACGAACTTGTCCAAGTATTTGCAGAACACCCCGTTCATTAAGCTCATAAATACCCCAGGGGAGTTTTTCAGTCCAAATGGTAAAACAGTAAAATCATAATGTCCAAATCTCATCTTAAAGGTGGTCTTAGGGATGTCATCTTCCTTGATCCGTAACTAGTGGTACCCCGATCTCAAGTCGATCTTTGAAAACAATGTCCTGCCTTTTATCTAATCAAACAAATCATCAATCCTTGGCAACATATACTGATTCTTGATCGTTTCCTTATTCAATTGACGGTAGTCAATGCATAGTCTCCATGACCCATCCTTCTTCCGAATGAAAATAACAGGCACACCCCATGGTGACACACTAGGACATATAAGTCCTAGGTCCAACAACTTCTTTAGTTTCATTTTCAACTCTTGTAACTCCGGGGTCAACATTCAATAAGGCGTTCTCGCTATCGGTTCAGTTCCAGGTTTTAGGTCTATGGTAAATTCCAATTCCCTCTCAGGTGGAAACCCTAGTAAATACTCTCAGAAGACATCCGCAAAATCTCGTACTACCGGAAGGTTTTCTAGTCCTTTCGCCACACCCTTTTCATTTAACACAAGGATCGCATAAAGCTTTCATCCCTTGCGCATGATCTTTTGTAGCTGCAAGGAAGAGATGAATCTTAGGGAGACTCCCTGGTTCTGAACTACAATCACCCATCTATGTCCCTCATCATCGGCCAAGCTTAACTATTTCGTCTTATACTTGAGTATCGCCTCATGCGATTCCAACCAGTCCATACCAATCACGACTTCATAATACCCTAAGATCGTGACGTACAGGTTTTCCCTGGTGGAAAACTCTCCCAGGTTAAGGTGAAAACCCACAACCTTCCCTCCAACCTTTTGTTTGGCTCCTGAAGCCATTTCTACAAAGCTAAACTCGTCCTGTTCGACCGCCTTTACCTTAATTCTTGTTAGCACTGCACCAGAAATAAAACTCTATGTAGCACTTCGATCTATCAAAATACTAAGGGTCTGGTCATCGACAGTACCTAACATGTCGATCACAGTCGAATGGTGCTCTGCCTAGTGGTTATTCACTCCTACGTGAATTCGATGGGCCTTGCCCAAATCTCCCTCAGTAGTGGGTCTGGATAATACAGATGCTCTGGTCCTCTCCACTAGGAAGTCCTGTTGGTAATGTGGCTCTCCACATGTCCAACACCCTTTCTTCGGTGCAATACTCCTGGTACCCGAAGTAGAAGCTGAAGGATAACCAGCCTACAACCCTGGTCTTTTTTGATAAACAGACCTAAACTATTGCTGCTATGATCGACGCTGTTGTGGTGCTCTGTAAGGAGTCCACTACTGAGGTGTTGGTCACCGAGGTGTAGTGAAAGTGGATCCTCTCTGGATGCCACAATTTCCTGTTGAATGTCTAGCTGGTGTCTGATGTTTCTGCGCACCAGATGACACCTGTCTCGTAGGTCTTGCTAGAGTCCTACTCTGACCCCCGCCAATAAGCTCCTTCTCTGCTATGAGGGCCTTCTAGACAACATCATGCAAGGTTTGAGGCATCAGAATCCTCACCTTTGCATGAATGCTGACATTAAGGTTGAACACGAACTTGTTGACCTTAAGTTTCTCAGTATTTAGGTGTGGAGAATAATGAAGCAACTCCATGAAACGAGCCTTGTACTCGAGCACTGTATGACCGCCCTGTCACAAGGTGTTGAACTCATTGAGATGATGCTCAATGAATTCCTTAGATAGATACCTCTCTTCGAACCATTCCTTAAATAGTTCCCATGACACGTCTTCGACTGCCATGTTCAATTGTGGCAGGAGCATCTTCCACCATAGAAGAGCACTCCCCTTCAGTTGAAAGACCGCCATGCAAACCTTCATGTTGGAGGTATAGTCGTGAAGTGAAAAGAACATCACCATATTCTCCAACCATGCCTCATCGACTGCGATGTCCGGGGCACCAAAAAACTTAGCAAATTTGACCTTATCAAGTTCACGGTGAATGCTACCAGTACCGATCGGAGTGCACGGTGGACCCTCAGGAGGTGTCAGCACCCTGACCTCATCTCTATCCAAACGACTGATTAGTGCCTCAGACATCCTTTGGAAGGACCTCATCAACCCAACCACATCGCCCACAACTAGTTGTTCCTGTCCGACAACCTGTTCGTCTCCCTGAGGGTTAGACCCCTTGGGCATGGATGCTACGAGGGGCGTCACGCCTCCTCCCCTGGCACCCCATCGTCTGCCTTTGTGGCATCCTCTAACCATGATTACCTGCACGAATACAAATCAATTTAATTAGTAACATTATAAACACATATCTAATCAATAGAAGCCGTAGTGATCCCAAGTAGTGGGTTGAGCCTGGCTCTGATACCATATGTAAATACCCCCCATCGTTATGACAACATGCGACGCATAACCAATGAAATATGTGTGTGTATATATATATTGCAGGAAGAAACAACGACAACAGTCAATCAACGCAACTCGGCGACGAACACAACGCATGCAATTCAGACAATAGATAAACATAACAACTTATTATACTATCACATCAAGAAGCTGGAAGAAACATACGAAAATCAATCAGGTTCAAAATAAAAATGACTACCCGCTCGTCCTACCCTGCAAGGTTAGGACCTCCAGGATACATAAGCAACGCTCAAGCCCAGGTTCCCATCGATTTTGACCATTTAAGGTCTCAAGGCTGGAGACTGTTCTGAGGAACAAGGAGGTGTCTACATCCCACCCAACACAATCAAGACCATGCCTACTAAGCTAAAAGCAACATCAATCAATCCAAACACAAAAACTTTAATGACACAAGCAGCTAGAACCTTCCCGACGAGCAGGAGACCACACATAGACGTTACAAAATAGTCCAACATTAATTACAAGAACAACATCATCCCCATAGGGAGGCACATGATCCTAATCTATGGTTCCTATGCACTTATCGATCAACGTGTGCAATGGCCCAATTATAAGGTATCACGTTGCCTCATTGAGACAAGGGCGCTAGGGACCCATGTGCAAACCAATTAATTCTACACCTTCAACCAAATATAAAATCCCACATGCCTGGAAACCAACTTGCACTGACATACATTATATGACGCCATTAGACGAAGGTGCTCTATCAATCAAGAAAAAATGAATACAGTGTGACTATAATCAATACAACTGAGTTGACACAACGACTATATGTAAATCATTAGCAATGCTATAAAACAGAAACATAAAGTTGTAAGTCAATAATGCGCAATATTTATTGACGATTTCGCGAGGAAACATAAAGTTGTTTTAGCAATAATTTAGACAATTTAAAAATCAACCATCATTATCTAATTATAGTAAGGATCACGGCCATCATTGAAACAACATCTTGTTAAAATTGTTATGTCCTATATTCAATTAAATTAATACTAAATATCTCGAATGACATTAACTAGGGTATGCAAAAATACAACATATAAAGTGAACTCCCAGCATCCCAGCTCAAAATGCCACAAAAAGGGCGAGGACTGTGGTAATATACCATCATCCATGTAATACACATGTACATTCCATACACTTAACAAGCCATAAATGAACTCACATGTAAAGTTTAAATTTGAAACAAAATATTCTCTACTCCCTTCATTCCATTCATATAAGCAACTAAATCCATTAGGAGTTGAGACCATAAGTTGTCACTTATCAACTAGTGTCTTTCATCAAGTAAAAAAAATCTAAACAATTTAATTCTATCTGTTTTTGCAAGGGACCAGAAATGCAAGAGCATACAATGAATTTGTAATATGTCCATAGAGACAAAAGGCAGTTTCGTAAAATGGCTAATAGATAAATTTTGTCAACGATCACTTGGAATTCACCTCCTAAGTAGATGCTACAACAACTAAGATTCTTCAAAAATGTGAACTAAAAAGAGACCAATAATGTTGCCGATATATTTAATTTAAAACTGGATTAGGATTTACCCATTTAATATATTTACAGTTGTCAATAACAAATTAATTGATGAACAAAGGTTTTACACATAAACTAATGCCCGATCGCTTACTTAAATGCTACAAGGATTGACATTGATCGAGCTAGGGTAATGAAATATCAACCGGGTCATTCCATTAACAAGACTTCTCTGACAGTCATAAAAAAAACTCTGCAAGGGATTGAGCGGCGATACCGTGGCAGCAGCCTTAAAAATCATCATCCTGGTTTCTGAAATCTAGGCGTACGTAACCCAAAATCTCGGGATCAGAATTATCAATTTCCAACTGTCAGCGAGATGGAATTTTACTGATAGCTATAAGGTTAAAAGTTTAACCGATGGATAAAATATTAACTCTTGCCAAAGAAAACTCAGGAATCGCTAAACAAATGAACACAGGGAACCCACCACCGGCCAACAAGATTTCACACGCATTAAATTTCCAAGGTCATCGATGCTGTAAAACAGTGCAATAGATAACAATAATTAACTCGTTTAACTCGAAACAGGGAAACTACCAAACAGACAGTGCCACACATGGATGTACATCTCACGCTAAGGTTATATGCGTATGGCTAAAATTTTGGGCATAAAAGTATACAGGAAATCTCATAATGGGTTGTTCTATTTTTGGAATAATCAAGATTTTCCAAGTGAAAATTAATTTTTGTTAAACATACAGTTTTAAAATATTAACACATCCATATCACCTAGGTTTTTGGCATTTGGAAGTCTTTTATTTTCACTTGTAAGGATCACATCAGGATTATAAAAACTGTATACATCAATAGTCACTTGACGAATTCATAATTTATATCCAATGAATCAAAATCAAGCTGTATATAACTTATTAGAATAATTACAAGAGATCACCACAAATTTATGTTGGGCATCAGAATAGAAAGTATCCACTTGCTTGAATGAATCTAGGCAGTAATGACAGGTTTAACCACACACAATCCAAGGATTCGAATTGAAACACAATCAAGATAAAAAAAAATGTAGGCACATGCCAACTCCAGAATAAAAACGCTTCACAGTCCCAACATTAAATCGCATGAAAAAGATTTAAAAAAAAACACAGATCGCATTAAGGATTAAAAATGCAGGCAAGGAATGCAACATTAACCAAAATGTAGTCCAAAAGATTAAATCCTTCTCCGACTATCCACTGCTAAGGTTCTGGTCCAAATTTAGAGAAATCATTCCAAAGGAAAACAAACACAGTCCCAAAATTGATTCGCAATAAAAGATTATAAAAACATAACACTTGTAGGTATGAAAATGAAGCATGACGCAACCTTTGATCACAATTCAAGGACATATGGACAAAAACACAGGCAGGGTTTATAATAACGCAATTCAATAGTTTATAAAACGTAGGAAATAATCTAAGAGGCACAACTATCGCTGCGCGACAAGAACATAAGAGAGAAAGAAGACAATGGGAATAAATGATGGTTTCTACGCTACCCAAAATTGGACTACAGATAAATAAACAAGGAGTGCTCTGTGTGCAATCAATACCATAAACGCAGAAGGATGAAGTCTCTCTTAGGCGAATCGTAAAGCCATACAAAACAATGGAACACAGAGTGAGAAACCATAATTTCAAACCATATAGATGTAAATTAGAATGCATTCAACTAAATAAAAATTGCAAAATTTAGATGTGTGTACCTTGAACGAAGGCTAAGGTTCCGCTGTTGCTATCCTGTTCTCGTGCTCCATCCAGATCCTGCTTGTCGACCGATGAGACCTCACCAGTACCTCCCAGCCAATGCTAGGGGTACTCTTCTTCCCCCTGAGCCCCCCGAGCCTCAAAGGGGCCACGCACACAATACCAAAGAATGCTAGCTTCCATATCGCCTTGCAAGGTCGAGCTACCACTCGTTACCTGAGTTAGGTATCCCAACTCCCACAAGAGAAATCCAGTCAAGATAAAATTTCGACAGTGTAACCTTACACAAACCAAAAATGTGATCCATACTCCTCCTCCGCCATCCTTTTTATAGAGTTTCTTATTCATTAGTTTCCCAAACCCTCATTATATTATTTTTATTAAATTTAATTAGGACAAATCTCCCCCGTACACATGTCACCTGATCCCCTAGTTGCACCAAAAAATCAGCTTATTAATGAATTAAATTTGTCTATTTTCGTCACCCACCTAAAAGAGTTCCTAAAAATGCTCCTCGGTGTCCCATTATTCCCTTATAATTCTTAAACGACTTATGCCTTACTTAAATCCTAGTTGAGTTCATAAATAGAAAGTTCCAAAGGCTAGATTCCTTACTAAGTTAGACATTCCCCTTTTCCTTTAAGTTTCCCATTTTCTTTAGGTTTCCCTTTTTCTTTAACTAAAAATCAGAATTAGCAAGTGTAGACAAAAACAACCATTTACCCTTTTAATAAAATTAATCCTCCATTATAATTTTTACTTTAATGATTAAAGTTTGAATTTCTTACCCCCCTTCTTATTACATGTCTATTTAGTTTTTCTTTGTTCACGTGTTCTACTTAGACCTAGGTGTTAATTTCACTAGGCGGAGTGAAAATTTTTAAGGGAACTTTTAGTTATTAAACTTTACTCCTACAATCATCTATTTTAAGGTCGATTAGGTCCTAAGGAGCCATAGTTTTTTAGGCACTATGTTTATTAACTTACCATAGTAAAAATTGTGACGTTCCCTTCAGGACGCACTACGTGCTCCAAGGGTGCCACTCGCCTCTTTCCATTTTCCTTGCATGACGTGCCCTTCAAGACGCACTACGTGCTCCAAGGGTGCCACTAGCCTCTTGACTGAATTTGGTAGACGTCAAACCCCTGGAGTCAATATTCCATCAGGTGATTTTGTGGGAGACTAAGGGCCTCTAAGGAATAAGGACCCTGCCTTATTGCGTGCCCCTTAGAATCACCATGAACGACTGTCACAGTCTTCCCTCACGACATCGTGGGTCTTCTTGAACTAGGTAATCGTTAACCTACAGTTCAAGCCACGACAAGAGTGATAGTAGGTTGTGGCAGGGATGCTTCCACACCTCTCCCTCAATGTCTTTGGTTGTCGTGCATGACCCCTTTACTCCAAATGTGAGTCTGGTCAACAAGCTATCCTCATCCTGCATCCATCAACGAAATATGTCAGTGATAACAATCAACCTCATAATACCTAATCATATGTACATATGCCACATCTGTTGATTAAGGTTGGTTGTCATCTATGTCAACCCTTGAAGAAAGCCCTGTAGCACAAAGGTTTGGGTAATGGACCCAATATTGTTTAATGTAAATATGACTCATTATTGTTTTGTCATGGTTGATAAGAAGTAAATATGGATGAATTCCAAAGTGGTCCCCTTATGGTGAAAGCCCTCACGGGAAGACGCTTTGTGGAGTAAGAGAACCCATGCTTAATTGTGGAATAATGAGATGAAGGAAAGTAAACTTGTCAAGAAAAATATCCTATATGGATAATGCTTGTCATGTCATTTCCGGTGGTATGTGGAACTCCACATAATTCCTCACGGTTAGAGAGTTATGGCCATGAGAAGTTGGAGACCCCAGGTTTGGGTAATGGACCCAAGTTTGTTTTATGGGTACTGGTATGATTTATGATATATTTTTAGATAATACTATTCTATATGGATAGTACATGTCATGACATTTCTGGTGGTATGTAGAACGTCACATAACTCCTCACGGTTTGAGAGTTATGGCCTTACGAAGTTGGAGGACCCTCATATGTCATCTAGAAGCCCCAAAAGGTCAAAGTAGTCAAAGTGGT
>JASDQU010206302.1:0-28298 GCA_032191745.1 Picea mariana
CTCAGCCTGTCCCACCCTCGGAAGTGTACCCCTTATCTACTCAACAATCCTTCGGTTGTCCCACTTCCCTTCTAGGGCTTCAACAATAGTCCAACCAAGAAGTCTTTGAGCGCTGTGACACTTGGAACACAAGGACACTCTCAAAAGGTTATGGTACCCTTAGGCCAACATACATGGAAACGTATTTCCAAAAATTCTCTCACCCAAGAGAATTGCTCCACAGGTTTGACAAGCAACCTCTTCAAACACAAACCACCAAGGATTTACAAGGTAACCAAATCTCCATAGCTCCACTCTCCAGTCATGGTAAGAATTACGGACAACCGACAAGAATAATGTCCAAGAATGAGAATTCCATTAAATTCCCCACATTTTATATGCATGTTCCCCTTTTTACACTTAGTACTCAAGAAACTACCTTGTTCCCCACTTGTGATCCATTCCCTTCCCTTAGGAACTTAGGATAAATCATTATATAAGACTTTATGACTTATGGATAATATTATTTTATTCCCAGGTTTAAGCCCCCTTGACTTAGCCCCTTTTCTCAAGCCCTTAGCCCCCTTTCCCTCTCGTGGAATCCTACCTCCCCCCCATACTCTTTTTATTTGATTGGTCTGCAACAATGATGCATTTTATTAATAAATCCAGAGTGTGATTACATATTACATTTGCTAGGCTCACTGACCTTTCAACATATA
Source organism: Picea mariana (assembly GCA_032191745.1). Classification (NCBI taxonomy): domain Eukaryota; kingdom Viridiplantae; phylum Streptophyta; class Pinopsida; order Pinales; family Pinaceae; genus Picea; species Picea mariana. The sequence goes on from JASDQU010206302.1 coordinate 702, forward strand.
GGCTCTTTGACCCAATAATCACACAAACACTCCAACCTAAAACATATATACATAGGCACTCTGGCTCATAATATCTTGGCTYACCAGCCTATAAAACGTRTGCACATTTACAATTGGGGGTCAACCTRGGGGTATTACACATGAAGTGTCTCATTAGCCATGCATAAATCATAAATCAAATTGTGAACCACATTAAATGGAAAAGGKGTCCAATRCAAGTATACATCATAATGATTTATCCAACATGTGCATATAYCATAAATCATAATATGAAACGTATCAAAGGAAAGGTATCCAAAATCATAATGAGATATCCAACATGTGCACATATCATAAATCATAATATGAACCATATAAAATGAAAGGTTATCCATCATCGTAGTGAGACATCTAGCATGTGCATATATCATAAATCATAATATGAACCATATCAAAGAAAACATGTATCCAACATCATAATGAGGCATCCAACATGTGCATATATCATAAACAATAGTATGAACCATATCAAAGGAAAGGTTCGCAACACATGTATACACCTTAATACTACATGCACATGCCATAATTCATAATATTAACCACATTAAATAGAAATATAATCAATGCATGTATACGTCATCAATCATCTTGTGCCTAGAGGATCTGCTCTGACATCTGCGGATGCTGGTGGTTAAACAAGATCAGATGCAATGTGTGCTGCAACCATTTGGTCAATAGGTCATGGGTAAATAGATTCTTTGATGGGATAAACCAGGTAACCCACTTTTGGTTATGGCTCTCTAAATGGAAGAGATGTTATGGGCTATGGCTCGGGATCTGGGTCTGGATCTTTACGAAGTGCTGGTCCCGGAACTTGATCTGCACTTAGAGGATATGAAACTCGCACTGGCGCAGGGTTTAGGGGCTATTCCTTTCCTACCTCTCCCGCTGCTGAAGAAACCCTTGTCTTTGCTACGGATGGATTAACAACGGGATCTTCAAGCACATTCACTGATTCCAGGTAAACTGGTTCAGGATCTAGGGACTCCACTACGAGATCTGCTGGACCAAGGGAACTCGGGACAATAAGGGACACAAGGGGAGGTGGTGAAAAACTACTTCCTGTGCTCCATTGCTGGTGTTTTTATAGTTCATACCCTTTCCATTGCTTTTGCCTCCCTATCCAGAAGGTGAAGCATTGGCAATCTATTTGAAATCAACGGTTGGTTATTCTTTCCGTTCGTGGTGGGCCCTTAAGTTTGCAAGAGCATGGGACACAGAACCCTATTTCTTTGTCAGCCTCAATCCCTCAGAAAGAGAATGGAAGGAAGAATCAAGACAATATTTGGTTTTCATTCATTGGTAATGAAGAGGGTGGAGCACCCTCAACCATTCCTAGTCTTTCTATTACCCCGGACATTTTCTCTCGTTCCTAGTCTTTCTATTACCCTGGACATTTTCTCTCGTTCCTAGTCCTTCTATTGCCAACTTGAACCTGACAAAGGAACCGACCGACCTATGAATGAAACTAGCTGAGCCTGTCCTGATCGAACCTGCGTCGAACCTGCCCGCCATGCTTAAGAACCAGTTAGATAGTCAAAACCAGATGAGTAGCAAAGGCATCCTATCCAAATCCAGTGACACCTATCGGTTCACAGAAAGACAAGAATGCATCGGTTCACAGAAGGCATAACAGGAAACATGGATTCATTGAAGCAAACAAACAAGCAAAGTAGAATTCAAAAAATGGGAACCCTGTAGATCCTATTGGTTCAAAACAGAGTAAGAAAAGAGCCGGAGTTTCGTATCATTTGAACTGGAATGTACCCAAGCAAAATTTGTGTACATATAGTGAGGTAGGGATTGAGGGCTGCCAGAAGAAGGGATGGGCGGCCGACACGCTTCGTTGTTATATATGTAAATATCTCACTAATGATTCGCTAGGTCACTTTAGTGATGGGTGAACAAATCCCTAAGGTTATCACAAACCAAGCAAAGCTGCCTTCTAGCTAAGGGGAATTGGTATTGAGGAACAAGAGTTTTTCCGCGGCTCACGTGGTTATTTGATAGACCGATCAAGCCCAGAATCTCCCAAATGCTGATCACCGATAGCCCATGAATCGGGCACATTGTGATCTTCTCCGTTCAATCCCTTCCCTACCCTTCGCCATAACGAGGTCACAAGGATAGGTCATAGTAAATTATCATCAAAGGTTGCCATTACTTCATAGCTATCATTGAAAATACCACTGATTCATGTGACATCATTGTTAATATCCAAAACATCAACACATCAATAGTCATGTTAAACCACGTGTATATATATCAATCTACAATGAATAATGATGATAGCCATCATCCAATACTTAACAATTCTTCATAACCATTTTCATAAATATTTAATGTTATCATTAATAAATATTAATACATGCCATCTAGAAAATCGCCTAGGAACCTAGGTGCATCATTCTCAATCATCAACCATCAAGGATACATTCATTAGGTCACACATTTGTCCCAAAGCAAGTAAATTCCAACAAGGGGTCATCSTGAAAGAGGATTCCAACCAACAATMTAAACACTCAAAGTCTAGCAGAGGGTTTCGATCTGGGAATCCGTGTAGAGTTAAGGGTCTCATCATTGATCACCGTAAGGCTCTTGGTCGGAGGGTCAATACCTGGTTTCTATTGAGATTACAGCTTGGTAAGGGAAGGCATCCCACGGTTCGCCCTTGAGAAGACTGGTTTTGAGTCGCAGCGACCTGAGAGGGACCGAATCAAGGGGTTCGATTTCCGATTTTCTGAGCCAGCCACGGTCGTGCTAATCTTGTGTCAGGTTGTTGAGTGGGAAACACATCACACATGGTTCGTTGAGACAAATGAAGTGGATTGCAATAGATAAGACAACCCACCGATCTGCGACCTGTGAGAAAGTTGAACCCGTTTCTTTTTGGAATGGGTGCAATTGTATTTTCCATTCGAATGATGGTAGCTATTATGTTGTAAATGAATCATAACGATGCCACGTCTATCCACTATTTAAACAAAGGATGCATTTTTAATTGACCATTTTTTAAATTTTTTTTAGGGGGTATAATTGTCGTTTTAAGTTTTTACTTTTTTTGTTTTTGTTTTGACTAGTTTTGTCCAAAATATATAAAAAAATCAGATTTTTGACTAGTTTTATTCAAATCTTTGTAAAAAATTCAAAAGGATGGATGGAATTGCAGATTTCAGTGGTGAAGATTTCATGTTTAGGGTGTTTTGGAAGTTTTTGAAGCAGCTGAATCTATTTAAACACTCAAAAACTTGATTTAAACAATGTAAAATTGAGATTTCCCCAATAATTGATTTGCCCCATTCAAATAGAATGTTTAAACTATGTCATTTTCTTTTTCCTTTACTACCTCACTTTGTTACCCTTCCTTAATTTAACTTTAATTTTTTTAATGGTTTAGTATATTATCCCATTAAATATTTTGTTGAAAAAAATATGATTATGTTTTACATATTTATTTTTTTAAAATATTTATGTTTTATTTTTTATTTTTTTTTAAACTTTAATTTAGATGTCATTTACAATTGTATGTAATAATTTAATTATGGAATAAAAAGAAAATACAACTTTATATTGAAATAATTCTCAAAGTTTAAGGTTATTTTAACATTTGAAAAATATTTTTTAAACTATTATTAATATGAATTAAGATTCTGAATTTATTTTAATGCTACTAATTATAGTTATTTGCATGACAATGCTCTTAATTAAAATAAAAATTCACATAATAAACCTATAGACCTATTTACATTTAGTCGCCGACATATTGGACATCGTATCACATTTGTTTGCCAACATATTGGGTTCTTTATCCTTTGAAATGACCTACACACAATTCATAAAGTATATTAAATAAGGTTTAATCATTTAAAATATGAGGGAGTTGGAGTTATGTTGGAAAGTGTAAAAACATAAAAGGACAAAAGATGCTATGGAAGAAGGAGGGTGGCATCAACCATTCGACCACCCCTCCTGAACTCTTAGTTTAATCCATTTTTTTTTGGTTTCCTTTCCAAAATCTTACACCCCTCCTCTCTTGCATATAAACATGTGTCCGTGACCCTTAAGGTTCTCGTATCCATCTTATCCTTGGAAGGTCGATGAGATTCACACATTAAAATCCTCTCCCCTCCCTGATCCGTCGGCCCACTTCAAACATTTAAATTTTTTTTCTGAACCCTGATATATTGGCAACAAAATGCAATCTTAATGCCGATACGAGGTACGATGGCAAAGGCTTGAAATATGGTAAAGGTAATGTTAAAAGTATTGTTTTTAAATAAGGGTGTATGTGGATTTTAAAGAGGACAAACAAATTGTTCGGAGTTTCAAGGAAGTGGTGCACGTACTTTGGGATGTTGGACATATTTTGGCAAGACAAATAGAGTGTGAACGTTGATACACATGCCCCTTCAAATTATTCCTAGCTCCATTTTATATGTTGCTTTGCTAATGAAAAGATTTATAAGATCTGATTTCTCGACACGTGGATGAATACACTGTATGGCAAGATTTGAATCAAGATTTACAAAGTATGCAAGAGAATGAATGCATTGGTAATTTATAAGATCTGATTTCTCGAGACGTGGATGAATACATTGTATGGCAAGATTTGAATCAAGATTTATGAAGTATGCAAGAGAATGAATGCATTGGTAAGCATTCCAGGAAACTCAGGGCATACTACCCCAACATTGATAGGGAGTGGAACTCAGTGCACTGGACAAAACTTAGTTCCCAATTTTGTTTTTTCCATAACTTTTGACTTGGAACTTTGTTTCATGCAATCCTTATACCGTTAGAAATCTCTTGTCGAGCTCCACAAATTCTCAGTTACATGTTCAAGATATTCCTCACTCTTTGTTTCATATTATCAAGTTTTAACACTGACATATTGTCTGATGAGAAATAAAGACTCATACTAAACCAACCAGGAAAGAGAAGGCATATTTAAACAAGAAACAAATGACAATCACACATAGTACACAGAGATTTTACCCTAGAAAACCAAAACAAAAAAACCAACATTCCTTGAGTGTCTTTCTTCTTGTTGTATTATTCATTCTATGAATAAAAAGTTACATGGCTAACCTTGGTCTACACCTAAGACACACTCACCATCATATTCTCTTGCTTTACACAAGAACAACCCTGCAACCAGTTCAACTTATATCTACATGACCAATAACCTCCATCTAAAGATTAACTCTACATTATTACAACATGTCTTATTAATAAGCTTTACAACATGCAAAACCCTAAATCATGGCACCCAAAAACAATTACAGATCCATGGAGATAATTTGCTACAATCCCGCGAATCTTGAGATTTTGTTACAATCGACTTCAGTCAATTTACCAGTAGACCTATAGTTGGTATTTAGTCGGTTTCCACTCGACCTCTTGTAAACCTCATGTTGGCCACTTTGACTTCAACTTTCGCGTCGATCACTTTGACTTTCGACTTCTTGGCCGATCACTTCGACCTCGACTTGACTTGTCTATGGATTCTTCATCCAGTCGGTCCACCTCAACTAGACATTTAGATGATTATTTTGTCACTGTAAAGAATATAACAACCCGACATTCTTCGACTTGTTGTCTTCTTTGTTGGTACATGAGACTATGAACATCAATTCACTAGCCTAGGGAAGCAATTCCCATTGTTTCTCTACACCAAGAGAACTTCACAACACTCACAGACTTGTTCAAAGAGCCTGCTATGTTTTCCAACGTGTCTACTTTCTCTAGTAGCACCTTGTTTCTTTCCACCATGTCTCATACAAAATGTTATTGTACATCAACATGCTTCGTCCTTGAATGACACACTAGGTTCTTGACTAGAAATATTGTGCTTTGACAGACGCAATTCATCTCCATAGCTCTCTACTCAAACCCGATCTATGAACACAGTTGATGCAACGATACCGATTCTTTGTTTCCATGAGTGGTTTCCATGTATTCCACTTCTGTTTTTGATAAGGCTATGACTTCCCGTCGCTTACTCATCCATCTAATTTTTCCATCGAACATCTTGAACACATATCCACTAGTGGACCTTCGTCGATCCAAATATCTAGTCTAGTCGATGACGACAAAACCATGTACGCTTACTTAACTATTGGCTTCAAGATTCCCTTGGTAGCATATAACATAATATTTTGTGCCACACAAATACTTGAACACTCTCTTGACAAATGTCGAGTTCTCTTTCCTAGGTGTTGATATATATATGCTTAATACTCCCAGTCCATGAGAAATGTCCAGTTGAGTGAAAACCATCGAATACATCAGAATACCAACAACAATTGAATAGGGAAAACGTGCCATGTCCTCTATTTCTTCCTATGTCTTTGGACACTATTCAATATTTAGCTTTTCTCCCATAGAATTTGTCACCTTGACTGGTTTACAATCCTGCATGTTGAACCGCTTCAAAATTGTTTCAATGTACTTCCTCTGATTCAACCAAAGATTTCTAACTATCTGCTATCTCTTTATCTTCATTCCCATAATGAAGTTCGTTGCACCAACATCCTTCATGTCAAACTTGGAGGATAGCTGCATCTTCACCTCTTATATTGTGTCCATGTTGTTTTCGACCAGCAACATGTCGCCAACATACAAAGCTACATATATGAAATGGTCACCTTCTTCCTTGGAATATACACAATGATCAACCTTGCTTATCACAAATCCCAAGGATGTAGGTGTCAAACTTCTAGTACCACATCCTTGGTGTTTTCTTTAGATCATGAAGGGATCTTTTCAATTTGCACACTAGATCTTTCTTTCCCTTTACTGCAAATCCTTCAGGTTGTTTCATGTAGATTTCTTCTTCTAGGTCCCTATGTAGGAACATTGTCTTCACATCCATTTTATCTATCTCAATATCAAATGTTGCAACCATAGACATTAGTACTCTAGTGGAAGTTAATTTTCAATAGGGAAAAAAATCTCACCGAAGTCGACTCCCTCGACTTGGGAATACCCTTTTGCTACAAGTTGAGCTTTGAATTTCTCGACTTGACCTGTTGCATTCAACTTTTTCTTGAACACCCACTTTCTATCGACGAGTTTTGTTCCACTAGGTAGCTCAACCAAATCCCATGTCTCTTTTTTGTGCAAGGTTTCAATCTCTTCGACCATGGTGTCCTTCTAGAGTTTACCCTCTATCGATCTGACTGAATCCCTGACTGACTTGGACTCCTTGTCAGTGGAAGCTAACAAAAATGTAGAACAAAAATAAGGTGGACTATACCTTTCATCTTGTTTTCTTACTTGTTCATACCTCACAATCGGAGTTGGTTGAATCATCTTCCTTGTTCCTCATTTCTAACACCAACGACTCTGGTTCTTCCTCCATTTGAACCTCTTTAGACTTGGAAGTTCCATCGACTTCCCTTTATATCACATATTGAATGTACACTATTTTACTTGATGCATGATCCCAGAGCTTATATTCTTTCATTCCATCCTTGCACCCAATGAAAATACACTTGATTGCCTTTTTTCCAACTTGTTCCTCTTTTCCTTGGGAACATGCACAAATGGATCACAACCAAATACTTTGAGATTTGAAAGTGAAGGATTCCTACCAAACCATAACTCATGTGGATTTGAGTCAGCTACCGCTGATGAAGGAGACCTATTTACCAAATATCTTGCAATGTCGACTGCCTCTGCCCATAATTCTTGTGCGAGCCCAATGCTACTGAACATGCTTATTTCCTTGTCCATCAATGTCTTGTTCATTTTCTCAACAACTCCATTTTGCTATGGGGTATATGATGTGGTGTTTTGGCATGCTATGCCACACTGCTTACAGAATTTATCAAATTCCTTTCGACATAATTCACCACCTTTGTCAATTCTCAACACCTTGATCTTCTTATCTGTCTGGTTTTCCACAAGATATTTAAGCTCTTTGAATTTCTCAAAAACCTTTGATTTCTTCCTCAGGAAATATATCCATGTATTCTTGGAAAAGTAATCTATGAATGAAACATAATACGTGGATCCACCAAGTGAAGGGATTGGTATAGGCCCAAACACATCATTATGAATCAATTCCAGAATCATTTTTTCCCTAATCGCTCTAGATGGGAACCTAACCCGATTTTGTTTTCCATATATGCAATGTTCACAAATATCAACTTCCAAATTACAATTAGGAAAACCTTCAACCATACCTTTGTTGCGAATAACTCGAAGTCATTTTTATCCAATGTGTCCCATTATTTGGTGCCATAACATGGTCGGGTTGACTTGATGAAGAACATTCAAGTTAGTTTGTATTGACTTAGCCTGAATTGAGTCGATTCAACTTCAAGAACAACAATGTTGTTGCACCGAATTGAGTTGACATTCCCTAACAACTTGTATAGGGTTCCAAAATGAACTCCTTTCATCAAGACCATCACACCCCTAACCAATTTGCACGTATCCTTATGAAATAGAGTGAGAAAACCTGCATCACTTATTTTGCTGACATATATCATGTTTCTTGCCAAACCTGGAACATGTATCACACCTAGAAGGTTTGGTAAGACAACCTTATGGATGGTAACTTGAAAAATATTTTACTTCATGTCTCTCCTAGTTGGTTGACCCAAAAGAATTAATCACAAAATTTTGTTCATTAACATTGAAATTTGCCTTATAATTAAAAGAGAAAACAAAAAATGTTGAGCCAGTTCGGTATGTAGTTATGGGGAAGGAGGTTTCAAGAGATATCTCCAGATTAGCAATCAACAAATCCAACTAAAATCATTGCACAAGAATACGATTTTAAGGCGCAACATTTATTCTATCTCATTGATCCAAAATCACTTTTCAAGTCATCGAAAAGAAGACCTCGAATCTTTGATGACCTCAGAAGAAAAATGTATAAATCTACTGATATTCCTAAAAGGTTTGGAAGCATCGAATCCTGAATCTATCAAAATATATGAAAGGACTCCTGTGGAAACATCCTTGGATTAATTTGGCATCATGTTTTGGCACCTTAGGATGCTTGAAGAACATCTTTAGAAGATTCTGGCACCCATATTGAGGATCATTAATACTCATGGAGTGAGTATGTTGTCCTCCTACACATTTGTTTCTGGTCCTGTGCCTATTCTCAGTAGCAAGGGTATTTGGTTTGAGGAATTGTTTCCAACATGACTATAGTAGAGTTTTTGACAAGTGGTAAGGGAGGTATAAATGTACCAATTTAGACCTTGTTTGGTGCTTAAAACAACCACCAAATGGAGCTAGTGTTAAGAGGATTGCACCAACAACAAACACCATTTCATTCCAACAATATCTCTCCAAAAAATTAAAGGTTCATTTCAGGTCTGGTCGTTGTATTATCCTGTGGGGATATGGTCCTTGAAATGCAAGATCAAAGGTTGAATTATCCCTGAGGTAGTGTTGTTCAACATATTGAAACAATGAGAATGTTGCACACCTTGACCAAGGAAATTACAGATGAACGACCAACAAACAATTAGTAAGAAATGGGGGCACCACTCATGTGTGTGTGTGTGAAGACGATGGAATAATCAAGACATGGCCAACCTCTATGATATAAAGTTTAAAAAATACATGATTTGACCTATATCTATGTATGCTTTAATTTGAGTTTGGATGAGAAGGTTGACCTTTGTGAGTTATTAAATTTATTTCGAAGTAAAGTTAAGATCAAAGACAACCTTAACTTGGATTTGGGAGCTGACCTCATTTTGTGGGGGTAAATCATGGTGGTTCGATAACCTATAATTAAAGAGTCGATTTGGGAAAACTTGGATGATCAGATGCTTAAATAATGTTTAAAAGTCTCATGTCCATGTAAAGGGTTGTTTTTCTTGGTTGATAAAAGATTGAAGGTCGTGTAGTTGTTTTTGTGGAGAGGATGCCAGTTGGAAGGACCTTTGGAGGCCGGATGATGCACCGATACCTAAATTTATGGAGGATACCCCACTTTTGAGGGATTTATGCCCCTAAATTTTGGCACATGTGGTTTAAGAAGCCCAAATTTTGAATTATTTAGATTTTTTTTAATTATGATAGATTAGTAGAAATTAGTTTAAATAATTATTATTTTAATGTAAGATGAAGTTGAGCTTTTCCCCTATATATAGAGAGGCACCTCACTCATTTTTATAATCATTTTCCTGAGGGATTTTTCCCTTAGGAAGTATGAAATTTTTTGAAATATTCTTGGAACTTTGTCTTGGATTGGTGTTTTGGCATGGAGTAATAAGGAAATATGATTTTGGGATGTTGTCTCTTATGCAATACTCTTTTGAAGTTGTTTTTAATGGGATGTTGATGGATGATTTTGGAATGCTAGGGTTTCCTCATGCATTTTTGGGTACATTTATGCAAGTATAAGTGCTTCTTATGGTGTCTTGGAAATTTGCTTGGTTGAACTCAAAATCTTGTGAAACCCTTGGAGGAGTAAGAGTTTTTACAACCTCCTCCATATCGTCTTTCACATATTATTGGAATATTTATGGCATGCCTCAAGAAATAGGAGGGGCTACACCCTTGAGGTATTGCCTTGGATAGGGTTTTGTTCCAAGAAGTAAGAGGGTTTAAACCCATGGAAATTTAAGCCTTAGTTTCATAATTTTAAACTTTTGCATGTCTCTATTTCCCAGGTATTTCCTTGGATAGGGTTTTGTTCTAGGGAGTAAGAGGGTTTACACCCCTAGAAATCTTAAACCCTAGTCTCATCACTTTCATGTTTTTATGACTCCATTTCCCAATGAAAAGACACTGGTCCAAAATATCCAACTACCTACTTTCATACTCTAAAGCTGTCCAGAAATGCTTGTTTGAACTTCTTTCTCCACTTACCCTCAACCTACCACATTCACGACCTACAACTAGCTGGCTTAAAGCGAAAGATAGATTGGTAAGGTGATAATGGCCCTTCCCTCTCAGTTTCACAATATTTCACTTGAGCATTGGGACTTTCGCTCTACAAGTGTGAATTTGTGCGATAACACCCTTCAACTTATACTTTCTACTAGGGAATTTTCCTCTATCTCTGACACCCAATCGACCTCTCACCATCAAGGCATATTTGGTCGATCCTTCCATGTTCTTCCATCTCATTTCTTCTGATAATAGAGATGCAATCATGTATTCTAGTACTAGTGTGGTTGAATTAATCCCTATAGCCATGAATAATCTATCCGAGGAGTCTGGAAAAGAACATAATAGGATAATACATTTCTCCTCCTTAATGATTTTAATATCTACAGACAATAATTGACTTATTACAATATTGAATACATTCAGATTATCTATTACTGAGCTCCCATCACTCATACTTAGAAGATACAATTTCTTTCTAAGGAACAACTTATTTACCAGGTATTTCGACTGGTACAATCTTCCCAACTTGTCCCACAATTTCTTGGCCGAGTCTTCACCTAAGAAATTTAGCATCATTGAATCTGCAAGACAAAGTTGAATCGTACTCTTTTCCCTTCTTTCGTTTTTCTCCTATTCTTCCCTTGACATACTCGACAGAATGGTACCTGGGCTTACAACTACCCAATGTTCTCGATCTACAAGGATATATTTGATTTTAAGCTTCCAAAGTTCAAAATTATGGCAATTGAATATTTTAATCTCTATCCTCAAATTGCTTGTCATTCTTTCAAGAAAAAATTTAAATATTTCTGACTTACAACTCCCACTGGACCTAGGTTTAGCTCGGATCTAAGATATGCCCAACCTTGCTCTGATTCTATGATACCAAAAGTATCAAAGCAACTCCAATAAATCTTTGATACCAAATAATGAGAAATAAATACTCACACTAAACCAACCAGGAAAGAGAAGGCAAATTTAAACAATAAATAAATGACAAACACATACAATTTGCAGAGATTTTACCCTAGAAACCCAAAATTGGGAAAAGAAACATTCCTTGAGCATCTTTTTCCTTGTTGTCTTATTCATTCAATGAATAAAGATTTATATGACTAACTTGGTCTACAAATTAGACACAATCACCATCATACTCTCTTTCTTTACACAAGAACAACCCTACAACCAATTCTGCTTACATATACATGACCAACAACCTTCATCTAAAGGTTAGCTTCTACAATATTACAACACACGTTATTTATAGGATTTACAACATGCAAAAATTGAAATCATGGAACCCAAAAATAGTTACATATCCACATAGATAATTGGATGCAATCTTGTGAATCTTTGGATTATGTTACATTTGACTTCAGTCGGTTTTCCAGTCGACATCCAATCGGTCTTGAGTTAGTTGTCACTTGATCTCTTTTTAACCACTTCGACTTCGAGTTTCCCATCAATCACTTCGACTTCCAACTTCTTGGTTGATCACTTCAACCTCGACTTGACTTGTTGGTCGATTCTTCACCCAGTCGATCCACCTCATCTAGACAATCGAATAACTATTCCATCACTATAAATAATATAACAACCCAACACTGTCGACAACCTAGAAAATGTATAACACATCATTTCAATGGGGATGTCTATGAAATAACTATCAAAGGGACTAGAGATCAAACTCAGGGAAGTAGACTTGAACTTCTCATTCAACTACCAATCAAATTCTATATGTTCAAATGCACATTTTAAAAATATGTTATGAGGTTCTATATTGACAACTTATCTATTTCATAATAAATGTGTTAGGAAATAAAAATGTGAGAGAAACAAAATAACAAGAATACATAAACATGAACACATAAATCAAACGATATTTATCCTAGAAAAGCCTTATGGGAAAAACTAGGCAACAATAGATCTATTATTTCCCTTGGCTAAGCCGACCAGCTGTGGCCTTGACCAAGTGAGCCTTCACCGCTCAAATATTGGTACATTACAATGGAGTATCACCAAACTTTTAAAGGATTTCATCACATGTAATCCACATGCTCTAAAACCATGGGCTACCAAAACCATGTGCCCAGAACCACAAAATGTTGACCTAACAACTTTGAATCTTTCACCAAGTCAAGTTTAACCTAACATTCCCCCCTTTAAACTTGAATTTGGGTTTCCCATGATCAAATTTGATCAAACCTCCCTCAAAGTCAGAGTATTCGATAATATCACATGCTCCCCCTATCACCTAGGTCTATGTCTAGATTTTACCAGTGAAATTTAAAACCCAGGGTACGCATGCCTAACTAGGTCTTATAGTCATATTCCTATTTACATTCAAGCCATTAATTTCTTTTTCATTGTTGTTATCCTGACACTTATACTACCATCCTCTTTCCTTACCTCCAACTCTTGATTCTTGCTTCTCGGTAAATATACAACCAGGCAACAAATCCAACCACACTTGCCATATCCATTAGATCCAAGCATCCAAGCTATATATCTTTCACACACTCCTAGCCCAAACCCAACGCTCTTCAAATCTGTGTCCTCCTCTAAATCAATATTTATCCTTCATGCGACTTCCACACATATCAATCTCTTTTTGACGTATGTGGCATCCACTAGAGATATAATAGGCATTCATTGCCTCCAAAATGTGCGACAGTGTTGAAAACCCACAGCCAGTTTGACCTCTCCACATATCTCGTCCTCTAATATTTTCTTGTGGCCTTCAATGACCACTAGGGATTTAAACCCTAGCTCTGTACTATGGCAGCCACGCCTTTCTTTTCATCATCATCGACCATAGCTATGATACCAGTTGTTTGGAAATAAAAATGTGAGAAAAATAAAATAACAAGAGAAACATGCACACATAAATCACATGATATTTATCCTAGAAAAAACATACGGGAAAAAATAGCGAACAATAGATCTATTATTTCCCTTGTCCAAAACTGTCCAATCTAGCCAACCGTTGCCCCAACCAAGTGAGACTTCAACGCTAAAATCCTGGAACATTACAATGTAGTATCACCGACCTTTTAAAGGATTTCATTAAATGTAATACACGAGCTCTAAAACCACAGGATACCAAAAACATGTGCCTAAAACCACCATTGTTGACCTAAGAAGTGTGACTCTTTCACCAAGTCATGTTTAACCTAACAAAATGGCACCCAAGTACCGACACCACGAGAGGATCATACTCAAGAATAAAAATACATAATGTATAAAGAAGCGAACTACAAAGACACATATACTATACATCAAGATAAGGAAGATATGCTAGTACACAACAATATCTCCACAAATGTTATCGACAATAAAGGATGAGACACTATCACATGAGAAAACATCAACAAACAAGAATCAATCCAAAATGGTAGAAGATGAAGTACATATATCATGGTAGACAAGTCTCAAGCAAAGAGAAAAAAGGGATCCACAATGTGCAAATTATTGACCACATTGTATAAGACGAACTAGGACCAAAACCCATGATGCCCCACAAGCACTAAACGATAAAATTCAAAATATGAATGTACATGATGTATGATATACTAAATTATGAACATTTATGTTGTCAGTATTCCCTCATCATTCCATAGAGGATAGGGACACAAAGTTTGCAAATGGAAGGTCAAGGGTCAGGGATGTGGAATGCCAATAGTTAGGGTGAATTTCAATAAATAGAGGGATGATACTCTAATTCAGGTCTTTTAGCTCTTTCATCTTTCATGTACTACTATTGGAACTTGAATGAGGAGAATCCTTCTTGGCCAAGCTATTTTCTATAGAACTTGTATTCTTGTGTTGCACTTGTTGTGGATTGTTCTGACACCTTTGCTCAACACTTGAATTGTGTAAGAATGTATTGCACATTGTAGAATATTCTCATGTGAGGCCATTGCATTTTTATTTTTGTTCTTCAAGAAGTATTTGTATGAATATGTGAACATAAGACTGTAAATGATTGTTTCAATGCTAGACTATTCTAGGTTTACAATTATTTATCCATATTCTTGTCGTTGCTCTGTGTGAACTATTTATTGGGCCATTGACAGGAGCATGTGCGGTTCTATATTTAATTTCTGGTTACCTTTATTTCATCCAAACACATGTATATTAGATTAGTTTCATTTCATTCTTTAGCTTATAAACCATTTCTAGTGGATTGAGCCACAACCAATAAACCCCAAACTAATACTAGATGTTGGGCCAAAATATGTATGGGTTCCCTATTCCAAATGGTGTGAGGTCCAATTGGGACTTCTCACTGGGGGTAACCCATGCTATTGATCTAGGTCAAATAGATCACATCAACATAATTGGCGCTAGGAGGGTTTTAATTAGCCCATGTCTCCTCTCCATATCTCAATATGGGACTACCCGTTGAGTCTCCCGAAACCCTCAGGTAGTATTTGTAATGAACCTACTTACTGTTGTCACAATTTTTCCTTACCACTGTAGCAATTTAAGTGAATTTTTGGGTGACAAATTTCATTAAACACTTAGGATGTAGGTTTTATTTCACTGTAAATTCCTTTGTTGTTGTTGTTGTTGTTGTATTTTATATTTTGTTGGTTTAGTTTACTTATTATGGTTTGTGCAAGTGTAACACAATTTCTTGGTTCCAAACATGTTATTTATTGCATATATAGAGAGAAAATGAATATAATAGATGATAATCTATCCACTACAACAAAAATACATAAATATCATATTTGGGACTAATTTATGAATAGGTTGACCTCACAATTGTTCGTCTGCAGTAAATCTGAGTGTATAAGAGTTGAATGATAAATATGTTGTTGTTGAGTTGAAAATACCCTCTCCAAGCTACCCACGCTGCCAACAATGATAGAAGAGGACTCTATAACACTCGTTCGACCTCCAAACTGATAAATCGACCCAACCGCCATGTAGTCTCTTCCCAACAAGAAAGATCAACCTCGAACAACAAGAAAATACAGCCCAGCCTCAAGATATTTCTACCAACAAGAAGACTCGGTCCTCACAAGAAGAAACTCAACCCCTCAATGAAAAAATTCGACCCAGCCCTTAGGAAACTCAGTTTTCTCAAAGTAAAAATTGTCGTTCTCAATAAAATCATTCCCTACAATGAAATCCCATCTTCAAACAAGAATCAATCCAAAATGGTAGAAGATCAAGTACATATATCATGGTAGACAAGTCTCAAGCAAAGAGAAAAAAGGGATCGAGAATGTGCAAATTACTGACCACATTGTATAAGACGAACTAGGACCAAAACCCATGATGCCCCACAAGCACTAAACGATAAAATTCAAAATATGAATGTACATGATGTATGATATATTAAATTATGAACATTTATGTTGTCAGTATTCCCTCATCATTCCATAGAGGATATGGACACAAAGTTTTCAAATGGAAGGTCAAGGGTTAGGGTTGTGGAAGGCCAATAGTTAGGGTGAATTTCAATAAATAGAGGGATGATACTCTAATTCAGGTCTTTTAGCTCTTTCATCTTTCATGTACTATTGTTAGAACTTGAATGAGGAGAATCCTTCTTGGCCAAGCTATTTTCTATAGAACTTGTATTCTTGTGTTGCACTTGTTGTGGATTGTTCTGACACCTTTGCTCAACACTTGAGTTGTGTAAGAATGTATCTCACATTGTAGAATATTCTCATGTGAGGCCATTGCATTTTTATTTTTGTTCTTCAAGAAGTATTTGTATGAATATGTGAACATAAGACTGTAAATGTTTGTTTCAATGCTAGACTATTCTAGGTTTACAATTATTTATCCATATTCTTGTCATTGCTCTGTGTGAACTATTTATTGGGCCATTGACAAGAACATGTGCGGTTCCATATTTAATTTCTGGTTACCTTTATTTCATCCAGACGCATGTATATTATATTAGTTTCATTTCATTCTTTAGATTATAAACCATTTCTAGTGGATTGGGCCACAACCGGTAAACCCCAAACTAATACTAGATGTTGGGCCAAAATATGTATGGGTTCCCTATTCCAAATGGTGTGAGGTCCAATTGGGACTTCTCACCGGGGGTAACCCATGCTATTGATCTAGGTCAAATAGATCACGTCAACATAATTGGCTCTAGGAGGGTTTTAATTAGCCCATGTCTCCTCTCCATATCTCAATATGGGACTACCTATTGAGTCTCTCGAAACCCTCAGGTAGTATTTGTAATGAACCTACTTACTGTTGTCACAATTTTCCTTACTACTGTAGCAATTTAAGTGAATTTTTGGGTGACAAATTTCATCAAACACTTAGGATGTAGGTTTTATTTCACTGTAAATGCCATTGTTGTTGTTGTTGTATTTTATATTTTGTTGGTTTAGTTTACTTATTATGGTTTGTGCAAGTGTAACACAATTTCTTGGTGCCAAACATGTTATTTATTGCATATATATAGAGAACATGAATATAATAGATGATAATCTATCCACTACAACAGAAAGACATAAATATCATATTTGGGATTGATTTATGAATAGGTTGACCTCACAATTGTTCAGTTGTAGTAAATTTGAGTGTATAAGAGTTGAATGATAAATATGTTGTTGTTGAGTTGAAAATACCCTCTCCAAGCTACCCACGCTGCCAACAATGATAGAAGAGGACTCTATAACACTCACTTGACCTCCAAACTAATAAATCGACCAAACTGCCATGTAGTCTCTTCCCAACAAGAAAGATCAACCTCGAACAACAAGAAAATACAGCCTAGCCTCAAGATATTTCGCCCAACAAGAAGACTCGGTCCTCTCAAGAAGAAACTCAGCCCCTCAATGAAAAAATTTGACCCAACCCTTAGGAAACTCAGTTTGCTCAAAGTAAAAGTTGTCGTCCTCAATAAAATTGTTCCCTACAATGAAATCCCATCTTCCCAATGATGGAATATTGACCTCCTCAAAAACATTAGATCCATACACTAGCAAAACTCAACCACAAATGATAAAATTCAGCCGTCGGAATGAGAAACTAAGCCACATATGAGAAATATCAGCTAGCAAATGATAAACTCCATCACAATGAAGCATGATAAGAGTATATGAGTGATATTATTTCCACGACCAACTAGGGTGGATGGTCTCACCACTGAAACTAATCTTCTTCTCTAGGGTTTTTTCGTTCCAAGAGCCAAAAGCTACAAGAGCTCCCCAATTTCATTTTTTATAAAATAACAATGTATAATGAGAGAGGGCGCTCTCATTCCTCTTTTATTTTCTCTCTGACCCTTTTTTGACCCTTTTACCCTTTCAATTAAGTAAAGTGACTTTATAAGCTCAATGTCACGTAAAACCCCTTTTACTTAATTACTCAATGTCACTTTTCCACCCCGATGACATTAAATAATTAATTAATTCCATTTCCCCCTAACTATAGAATACATGAATCACTTAGGTTATTTTGTCAATTCCTGGAGTGATCATTTGGAAAGGGAAATTACGGCCCTCCCTTCTCAAGATTGCTTGTCCTTAAGCAACTGCAAGTTAGGATGCTGCAAGATATGATCACCTTCCCACATTGCATCCTCTACTGGAAAATATCTCCACCTGATGAGGTACTCTCGGATCACTCGGTTACTTAATATCCTCTCCCGGACATACAAAACCTCCTCGAGAGTCAGTATCATCCATCCCCTCTCATCTAGTGGCGGTAACTCTATGGAAGTGGTAAATCATGGCCCCAACACCTTCTCAAGCCATGATACATAGATAATACTATGAATCTAGCTACCCTCTGGCCACTCCATCTCATAAGCTACCTCTCCAACTCTCCATATCACCTTGTAGGGACCACATATGCACACCTCATCCTCTCAACGCCACCTCTCCTCAATGGAAACAATCTATGTGGTTTCACCCTCAAGAAAACCACATCCTCAATATCGAATTTGTGCTCCACCCTGTGCCTATCTACATACATCCTATGCTGAATCTGGGTGGTATGCAAACTATCATGAGTGTTGTTGCAACAATTCTCACCTAAATGTAACCACTCTATCTATGACATCACATAGTCATGTAGATACCTCTCAACCTCTATAGCATCTACTTGTAAGTGGTAAAATCACCAGGGTCCCAAACTAGCCTATAAGATGTGAAGCACCCTCTACCCATAACATTGAGCTACAAGGTGCTAACACAAGAGCTCGCCTGACTGCCCTTGATAAGCCAAGTAATCCTAAGCTATAGAAACTTGGTTGACTCCTTAGAAGACTACTCCTCCAAGAAACCAATCTTATTCACCCTAGGAGTAAACTCCATAAAGAGAAGACTAGCCATCTCATTTGTATCGACTACCGAGCTGTCAAACACTATAATCCCAGGGTCCCAAGATAATATCCACGAGTAACCATCATGTTGATGTTTCACCCCTCTAATTATAACTATCTGATCACCATGCTCAGACTACACTCTCCTCTCCTGAATCCCCAAGCTAAAATCCCTGAAAGGACTGAACTCACTATGTTGGATCATGTTTCGCCAAGGCATCTCAATGAAGTCAAAGTCTTCCAACCTACGAATAGACTCAATCCTGGGTATCATGAGGGAAAATCTACCTTTCCATATAGAACAAATTCCAACAACTCCCCTCACAACATCCCCATAATGATGTAGACCAATCATTGTTGTATTTTATGGTTTGCTGGTTTAGCTTCCTTATTGTGGTTTGTGCAAGTGTAATACAATTTCTTGGTGCAAAATATGTTATTTATTGCATATATAGAGAGAACATGAATAAAATAGATGATAACCTCAACAATCCACTACAACAGGAAGACATAAATATCATATTTGAGATTGATTTATGAATAGGTTGACCTCACAATTGTTTGGCTGCAATAAATTTGAGTGTATAAGAGTGGAATGATAAATTTGTTGTTGTTGAGTTGAAACTACCCTCTCCAAGCTACCCATGCTTCCAACGATGACATAAGAGGACTCTACAACACTCACTCGGCCTCCAAACTGATAAAATCGACCCAACCATCAGGTAATCTCTGCCCAACAAGAAATATCGACCTCCAACAACAAGAAAATAAATCCCAGCCTCAAGATATTTCGTCCAATAAGAAGACTCGGTCCTCACAAGAAGAAACTCGACCCCTCAATGGAGAAATTCAACCCAACCGTTAGGAAATTCGATCTACTCACAGTAAAAATCACCCTCCTCAAGAAAAACATTCCATAAAATGAAATCCTAGTTGCCCAATGATGGAATCTTGGCCTCCTCAAAAGCATTTGACCCTTACACCAGCAAAACTCAAACACAAATGATAAAATTCAGTCGCCGAAATGAGAAACTCAACAACATTGTAACATTCCAATAATTCATGGACAATGATAGAAGCTATGTGCACACTACACACAGGTACCACCTCCATCAACCATTCTATTGAAAAGATCCTGGTTCGAATGACCTACAGGGATGCATCTACTAATGGAGATTCATGTTTAAAAGTAAATGTGACCTTGAACCTCTAAGCCATCTTGTCCCAGTTTGCTATTTCTCTACGCATTTCCAGGTCCATGTACCAATTCTTAGGAATTGTATCCAGTGTATGTATAAACCTGTGCGTCCATTATGTTTCTACACTGCACAATATTATTTGTTGGGTCACTTATCCTTATATAATTCTGTGCAATATTCTCCACCTTGATACCAAATTTCACTTGCAATAGTCTTCTACACTGCGACCAGTCCTCCATTCCCACTTTGTGTGCAACCCACCATCTGGTTGGAGTGGCCTTCAAGACAACATCTAGTGCAAACATTCTTTGTTGTTCGGGTACGTGCAACTCAAATGCCTTTAAAAATGAGCTTATATCAGTCAATCCATCATACCTTGGTGGATCACATGACTCCGTTCCAATCCAACAATGATTGAGTTATGTGTGCACACCGTCTAGTTGATACTTCATGCATCCTTTGCTTCCAATGTTCTAAACCTTCCTCTGAATCTGACGCACATGAGCTAATAATCCTCCAAATTAGCGCACCATCTGTAGTGGGGCTAACATAATCACCCATCCATTCAATCATATTATACAAGCTGTCAATTTTGTTCCTTCTCGCTGGCTCTATATACCTATTTCCTTTTGTCGGATCCAATGGTGCAGTAACTTTTAATTCCCCTACCTCAAATATCATTTCCCTCCTTTTCAGATCAATGATCATTTGATTGTCAAAGGCCCATTCTAAGCCCATTAGTGTTGGATATGGCTGACTATCATCAATGATCTTGACGACTTCAGAATATGCTACATTGCGCACCCCATCTATATTCATAGGTACTCTCGTCAATCGACTGATCAAGACTATATAGTGTTGGTTTGCCAATCTTAACTGGACAAGAGACCAAATCAACTTGGGTTTCCCCATTATTTTCCATGTCTGCTTTGGTAACACGTTGACATCAGAACTCGAGTATAAAATAATGTTATCCACATCATATTCCCCAATCTGTGCACTTAATCTGAATTCTCCATTGGTCCTCTTTTTATGCAGTACTTGATTCACTATCCTTTGTGCGACATAAATTTCCCTTTCTTGCATGCAATGATCAATCATTTCACATAATGCATTCAGTGCAGTTCCATCTTTCATCAATTATACGCAACTTATAAGAAACTCTCTTAGAGTACTTACCTTCTCAAGTGGCTTTTCTGGTATAATATGATCATAGACAAGAGGCACATTCGATCTTGATGCTACCCAATCCGGTCCTGGCATCTCTTTTCTTTCCCTCTGATACATCTCCTTTTCTTGTTGAGGGTCAAATTTTGGCATAGGTCATGTTGATTTCCTCACCCATTTCTCAACCTACTTTCCTCCATTCATCACATCGTCCCTTGTCTTAGCTCCTCTACGCGTAACAACTACTATTCTAGGTCCTTCATTGTGTTTGTCGATTGGTATATTCTGTACGTTCTGATTTGGGTTCTGGTTCTGATTCCCTCTTGCCTTCCACTTCGCAAGCAGTTGAGGACAATCTTCTGTCGCATGGTCCAATGCTCTACAATATGTGCAGGTTGTACACGGATTTGGGTAGTCCCGAGCTAAAAGTGTCCCGATTGATTACAATTGTAGCATATTATTGGTCCTCTACCTCCTCTGCCAAAATTTCCTATACCTCGACCTCTGCCAAATCCTCCTTGGTTTCCTGAATTCATGCCTCTGATTGTTATACCATGGACCCCCTCCTTCTCTCACAACATTTTCCTCCTGAATTCTATACATATCTGAAGTGCGCTCTCTCATCAAATCGAATGCACGACAATCCTTTTGTTCATGCCATACTAGCTTGCAAAAGTTGCAAAATAAGTTCCTTGGTGTACTTTGGTATTTTTTTAGTAATGGAAACTTAGTCGGATGATGTCCCCATTTTTTTCATATTACACAGTATCCCCCTCATGGTAATGGATTCGCTACTCCAGTCGCCAAATACTGTGCAAATAATGGGCATTTGTCCTTATGGTGGCCTTTAGTCCTACACTTGGTATGCCAAACTTGTTCCCTCTTCTCCTTCCCTTTTGTAAGCTCTGCCAATTGGATTGTCAAGGAAACTAATTGCATCCATAATTGCGCGATCCCTCCCCTATCTCATACAAGAGATTCTTCCAACTTCATTGAAATCTCCAAAGCTTTAGGCTGCGATGCGCCTACTGTTGAATCAACGACCGACGAATGTGTGGTGGTAGTCCTGCAATAAACCACTCTTGATGATGTTGATTAGGGATATGGAATGTCAATTTACCCATCAGATCCTTAAAACATTGATTGTAGTCCCGAACTAATTCATTCTGCACTTATTTGATTTCCTTCAACTTTGTAATGTATTGTGACTCAGAATTTGGTTTCTTGAACTCTTTCAACAATTCTTATCTAATTTCTTCTAAATTCCTTGCTTTTTCGGTAGGTGTGGTACTCTACAATTTCATGTACCAGACTAATGTGCGACCCCTAAATGTTGTTGCCAACTGCGCAATATTTACAACTTCATCTTGGAAATTCTTCATAGCCCAAATTGTTTCACATATGAATAGATGTTGTTCCAGGGTCCTCCGACCCAACTCCCTGGAATTCAGGTAGTCTTAGGGTGTTGTCTAACCCAACCATGTTATTTTTTGTAGTGCCTCCTCTCGGCGATGTTGGTTGACTCTGGCTCGATGCACTGCTTCCAATGATTTGGATACTGCTACTTTGTCTCCCCCTACTAAATATAAGTACTTTTGACAAATACTCAAATGCTATTTCTGATTTAGGTGATGCACACATGGTCGTGGAATCAACACAGGATCTAGTCTGAGTAGGACTTATCGACTCTTCTATTATAGGATTGAACTGATAATTGTCTTCCTCTCCTTCTATGTATGGTATTTCTATGATCTGGACTATTGTGTAGGGTTTTCTCCCCTTAGGCTCATTGCACCACTCTTCTTTCTCAACCCTAGTCTTCAACCTCTTGTACCTTCTTCCACTGTGCAGTACTACAAACTCGTCTTCCTCTTATGATGCAACTTTTTCGGTTCTTTGCACCCTGAGTCCCTCCTTTCTTTTTTCATTTATTCCTTCATTCTTTCTTACCTTCCGACTATCCTCTTGTCATCCCCTGATTCCCCTATGTGCATGAAAACCCTCAACAGTCAAACTCCATTGTCATCACACACTTGTCACACAACAACACCTTTATCCAAGTACCCAATGATTTCATAAACCTTTATCCAAGTACCCAAGTACCCTTGAATAAATCCCTCTCTGCAACATTGTAAGACTGGGTACAATCCACTGCAAATTCTGTAATATAACCTCCCAATATATTGTACAACCAGAAATCAACTACATGAGAAGTCTTATTACCTACATAATTCAACTGCCTTACTAACTCAGGAGTCCAGTTCCTTGACATTGCGGTTCAGTACCTTCCAGTATTATCCACCAATATTTCTAACCATTCAGTTAAGATAATCATAAATTCTTCAAATAAAATCTCATGAAGCTCTATGTACTACATCCATTGCTCATCGTTCATCTGAGGGTTTCTATTCTCTCTTTGAGAAAATTCTTGTTCCTTCCCTTCTATCCATTCTGAGATCTCTTTCTTAGTCAACCTCTAAAACATTCCTTCAATCATAGATTTTGGTTCCCAACAATAGAACCATTTGTTGGCACACAGTTGTAAGACCCTAGGTCCAAATTATCTAACCAACAAAACCCTTCAGACATTGGCTTTAGGCATCACATGTATGCAAGTGAAGTCTCACCCGAGGCATCTATTGGGACTGTAGGAACCAAGTTTCTGAATGGATGAGGAGATATGAGGCTATCATCATGTTCATTCTTACTTATCTACCAATTAAACATATTTCTCCAAATATATTTCTCCAATTAAACAACCTGCGAAGGAAGCACTTCTTCACATGACGATGGATGTGGGAGAAAATTTCCAGAGAACCTACAAACATTCTATGACTTGTCCATGGATTGAAATAGACCTTGAGGTAAGACAGCAAAGAGAGAAGGTGCCCTCGTCGCCATTTCCTGTGTTTTCTTTGGGAGTAGAAACCGAGACATATTTCCGGTCTTTTCTGCATAAAGGTGAATGGACTTCTTCATCGTGGTATTGTCCTCATGAAAACGATCAAATCTGGCATGAACCCTTGAGATTTCTATGCTCATGAATCCAATTTCCTTCATTCTGTGAGAATAAAAATAGCATATAAAAATAATTGCTCAGGAAAGGATAAAAGGCATATGAAAATAATTGCCCAGGAAAGGATAAAAGGGCCTTTCAATTTGGAACGTATATCCAACTGTTGATATGAATTGAGATTTAAATTTGCGGATGATTCGTCTTTCATCTTCGCATTCTGATACCCATATCATTAATCTGAGGCGAAGAACGTATATCCAACTGTTGATATGAATTGAGATTTAAATTTGCGGATGATTCGTCTTTCATCTTCGCATTCTGATACCCATATCATTAATCTGAGGCGAATGAAGGAAACCCAATTTTATTTGAAGCTCCACTCAACTGATGATAGAAATCACAAGAAACAGGGCCAAAAATTCGACGAGAGTGACCTCCATGGCTCCTCCTTGACCGCCTGTTACGCGTCTGGAATAAAACCTGTTACCAAGTGTCAAATCTGACCATCAACGTGTCCAGTTGATTGACGGATATCATCTTCTCGCAAAATGGACATGAAAACACTGCCACCTAGCATAAGCCAAAATGAATAAAACACATCGGGTCCTTTCTACTTGATTAAAACCTTAGCTATTTGAAACGTGAAGTGCCACTTGAGCCATTGATTTCTTTTGATAAAATCTCCACCGTGGATGATTGCTTGACCCTTTCATTTCTTTGTTCCGGCACTATGTGCAATTTCCCACATGCATAACATAAAAAGAATTTGAATTGTTCATATAGGAAGTAGTGTGGAATGGTAATCGATACGTTTTAGCATACTATAAACAGTTATGAACTTTGCTCTTGGCGCTCCATGTGTGTATGTTTCCTGGATTCCTTGACTCTTGCTTTAAAGTTTGGTAGATTTGGGACTTGGAGTTCGGGTTTGTACATAAATCCCAAAAGAATTAGAATTTTTTATCCCTCTATGATTAAAAAAGAGGGATTTATATTATTTTACCAAAAGAAAAAGAATTTTTTATTCCTCTTTTAAATAAAAATGATTAAAATAGAATCATTTATAAATGATTCAATAAATTTTCTTAAAAAATGATTAAAATTGAATCATTTATAATAATATAAATGATTCTTTTATCAAAAGAAGAATAATTTTTTTATCCCTCTTTTAAATAAAAATGATTAAAATAGAATCATTTATATTGTTTTACAAAAAGAAAAAGAATTTTTATCACTCTTTTAAATAAAAATGATTAAATTAACATTCCCATATCTGGATAGATTTACATGTAGTTTGGCTAGGGTTTGGAGCCACTGCAAGCTAGGGTTTGGCAGTCACGATCATAACAGAGGACAACATGAGCACCAAAGGGGGGTAAGGGAACCCCCTCATACAAACAAGTAGTAGTGGACACGGGGAAAGGGCCAAGAGGCATAGTTTTCAAGGCACCAATGACAGGCACCTCGAGATCAGACCCAGAAAAGGGTCCGGAAAGGAACTGGGGCATAAGCGAGTGCATGGGAGAAGAAGCCAGAGAAACTCAAAGTGAGGCACAAGACACAACGAAGCTCAACAGGACAGAAGGGCACAACTCGTGCAAACCCAAAACAACAATGATACCCAAGGTGATACTGGAGGATCCGCAAACGCAACTCTACAGGGACCAGATGAAGACGCATGCGCTAATATGCAAGTTCATGGGTTTATGGCCCACAGAATGAATGCTGCGCAACTGGATTAAATATCACTGGAAGCCAAGCAGAGAAGTGGAGCTCCACCTGGGCTCGAAAGGCATCTTCACAACAGTATTCATGAACCTGGAGGACAGGGATAGAGTCTTTGAGGGAGGGCCATACTTCCACGCCTCAGCAGGACTATACATGCAGCCCTGGAAAGAAAATTTCTCCCCAGAAAAAGATACTTTCAAAAAGGTGCTGGTCTGGCCGAGATTTTATTCCTTACCTTTAGACTACTGGTTGTCCTCTACTTTCGAAGCAATAGGAAGCAAACTGGGGAAATATGTGAAGACCTCAGAAGCCACCCTAAAAGGGTGATATACATCATATGAAAGAATCTGCATAGAGATGGATGTGTTGGAAGCACTCCCAGAAGCCATAAGTCTGGAATTCAGGGATGAGGAATGGATCCAAAACATAGATTACAAATAGATCCCCTTTAGATGTAGAAGATGCCATGAACATGGACACCTGATCAAAGAATGCTCTCTTAATAAAAAATAGGAAGCGAAAAACCCCAAACCACAGTAGGATGAGGATGGGCTTATAAAACCGAACCCCAGAAGCAGAGCAAACAAAAAGCAGAGTAAAACCCCAGCAGGAAATAACTCGGAGACCCGAAATAAAATGGAAGGACGAGACAAAACCAATAAAGGGGCAGAAGACGAAAAGGATTTGGAAAAAGCTCAAGAAGTTAGAGAAAAAGCAACAAACGAGCCCACCGATCGACCAAGTAACAAGAAGGAACATGGGAGTAGCGCAACCTCGATGGATGGAGAAACCAGAGACGACAACACCCCCATGCAAGAAGCATAGGGAGATGCGGAAACGACCCCAAGCGAAGTAGGCACAGAAGATCCTGATCTTAGAGAACTTGTGGAAAGGGAAGGGATAGATCTTCTGAACATACTGGAGCAATGGAAAAGACAGGGAGTAGACAATGTACCAACAGAGCAACTTAACAACATTCAGTACCTGTTTCTCCTAAGGGAGGAAACTAAAGCTAGAGGACTAAATCACACACACGGGGAGATAGGACACCTAGGAGTCAAAGCCGGTGAGGGACAACCACAACTCTCACCCAAGCAGATGAGGAGGAAAAAAGACAGGAAATCAAACAATGTGGCCCTACAAGAGCTTGGAGCGTTACTGATAAACTCGGGTAAGATAAAAAAACTCTTCCCCAACTCCCCCCCCCCATGTTTAAATGAAGGTTATAACTTGGAATATAAGAGGCCTAAACAACCCGAGAAAGCAAA
>JASDQU010206303.1:6155-27977 GCA_032191745.1 Picea mariana
CCAATATCTTCACTAAGAAGAAGTTCCATTCTCTGTGAAGTCGTCTTGGAGTGAAGGATATAGTTGCCTAGAAACTGTCAGTTCTTCTTTTTACATACATTGTACCTTGAGGGGGGGTTTTCCCATGAGGTTTTCCCTCTTTCCTCACTTTATTTTTAGTGTATCTTTTGTATTTGGGTACCTAACATGGCCTCGTTGCTGGGAGCCATTCTTTATTTTCACCATAGTGATGTTCAGGGGGGGGTGTTGGAGTTACTCCACAAACACATAGGATTTATTTTTCCTAAGTTTTTTCCTTGCTTTTTAGTCATTATTGTTCATTTATCCAGTCTCCTGTTTTTTAGAAGAGAATATTCCACCTGGAGAATATTCTCTTCAGTTGACACTTCAGTTTCACTAGTTGAGATGAATCTAGATGTTGCATTGGTTTCGTCACCATGCAACATTGGGATCATCACCATGCTAATGCACACTTGCCTTGGTTTCATCACAAGACTAGTGAATTACCCTTGATTCTCTAATCTACTTCTCACTACACTCTATTTAAGTCAGTTAACTGAAGACTGGTTGACTAGTTAACTCAGCCAGGTGGTAGTTCACTCTCGTAACTGCTTGAGAGACTAGACTAGGTGGCAGTTCACTCCCATAACTGATGGTGTGTGTCCAGATCACTCTATACCACCACTATGGTGCATTGGTTCTCCTCTAGTGTGCATTGGTTGACTTATACAGAGTATATCATGAGTAAATTATTCATTATTCATTACGGTTAATGAGAATTCTTCCATTCTTTCTCTCCTTCTTCTTCTTTCTCAATTTCTCTCTGCAAATGTGTGTAGTATTTTCTAGCTAGATATATTTTGTGCAGGTTCAACACATTTACATGGTAAAGAGGAGATTATTTTTCTTTCCCACATGCATATTATCAATACAATTTACTTCTCTCTAAAGTGCCAGCTTGATTATGCCCCTCTATAATGCAAGATTTCATTTTGTTTGTTTTTCAAATGCAATGAAATAACTTCAAATGATTTTTTTTTTTGCTTTCTTATTTTCAAACAAAATTAAAGAATTCAATGGAAATGCAAAGGATCACGAAGCAAAAAGAAGCAAACAAAACATGCACTCAAAAATTTTACATGAACTCAACGAATTCAAATGCAAGAAGTCCTCCAACACACATTCAAACAAGAACCCAAAAAAAAGGAAAACCACTTTTTGAAACCTCAAAATTCAAGTAGGAAAGATCAAATATCAATGCAAAGTTGTAGCAAGGCCAAATATTTCATGAGTGCACTTAAGGGATCAGAAGTTTTCCCAAGAAGATAAGAGCGAGAAAATCAACAATAAGGCTTAATGCAACATATGCAATCCCCAAATCAATGAAAATGACTCCAAAATCAAACAAGTAAAACAMTTACAAGGCCTTGGAATCAAGGTGAYARAAATTTGAATGCCTATAGTTGATAAGGATCAAACTAATGATGACATAGACTTGKCCAAAGTATCGWGTTAACCTAGGAAAGTCATGTGCACTTCACAATTTGATAGGASATGGRAACTCTAAAGAGGAAACAAAAATATGATAATCACTAAAMTTTAATCAATCAAAGCCAMAATCATGCATGAAKGACTCTGATATAAGGTTTTGAGAGATAAATMTGACATAAAAKAAGCAAGGTAAGCTCAAAATCCACTCAAAGAGAGGATTATCACCCCTTTTTTTTTATCATGCACTCATAGAGAGRATTATCTTTGTTGAAGGATTCATGTCCCATCTCTAGAAGATCCTTACTTGCTTTCTCGTTGTCATAAGGGATTTGTTTTCTTTCTCTTATATTGTAGGGACTTTGGTAGTGTGTGTTATTTTATGTTTACTAGACCCTATTTGAATCCACATCCATAGAAATAGTTCCCGAGGTTACCAACCAAAGGAAGCCTTTTCACGGGGAACCTTATGCTTTTCCTTTATTTGGAAATGTTGGTCCTCCCTACATCGCTACATTGACTCTTCCCGGTTTCATTGTGGGGTTACTAGTATGATTGTTTTCAACTCCTATGGTCCCGAATGCCCCTGATGCTGCCCAAGAAATCTATCCACCAAAATAACATCAACCTCTTGTTGACCCATTTCCTTCTTCACCCATTGCATATTCTTCCCTTTCTTCTTCCTCGCCTAGTGGAATCCTTGATGCTAGTAACTAGGAGGCTAAGAAGAAGAAGAAAATGAAGAACAAGAAGAAGAAAAATAAGCAAGGGGGGAATCAACCAACCATTGTCATGAGTGCTGGTAATGTTGAAAAGCCTACCAAAACAGGTCGTAAGCCCAAATTCCCTTGCAGTATTTTTAGGGGTGACCACCTTCTTAACCATTTTCGTGGTATTCCCAAGGTCTTAGAAGTGTGGTCCATAGGTTCTCAACAACCTATGTCACTCACCACTTCAATTCATGCTGGTGACAACCCATCAAACAATGATCATAATGTTGGGGGAGAAAAGGGTAAAGTCATGATTCCTTGTTGGTTATGCGGGGAAATRCACCTCACTTACMTTTTCCCTCATATGGATGAAGATTCAAAATTGTTGGAAGACATTGTTGTTTCTCATAAACAAGCTCCAACTGCTTCCCACGAGTCCTCTCCCAACCAACCATTGGTTGATGAAGTGGCCAGTCTAATTCAATACTCGGTTGATCCCACTCTTCCCTTGGAGAGTGAAGTGGATAACACTTAGGTTTTTATTGTCACTTTAGATTCCTTTGGACAAGGGGGTATTTCACCCATTTCAATAGAACCCCCTCCAAGTACTGAGGTCATTTCCCTTGATTGGAATAGGCTAGTGGAGCCTCGCCTTCCTTCCTGCATGCCCTTCCAAATCACTATGCAGGTTCCCAATACGATCATACATCGCACTATTATTGATGAAGGAACTTATGTTAGCATTCTATCGTCAACGGATTGAAAAACTATAGTTTCCCCTCAGCTTGTGTTGGTTACCCATCAATATTTGGATTTTAATAGAATATCAAGTGAACCTTTAGGGATCCTTCCTCAACTTCCCATCACCTTAGGAGGGAAAAATGTCTGTATCAATGTTATGGTAGTCAAAGGACCCTTGGAATTTAATTTATTCCTTGGATGGGAATATGCCTATGCTATGAAAGTTGTCGTGTCTACACTCTTTCAAGTTATGCATTTCCCTCATAATGGAAACATTGTGACCATTGACCAAATTTCATTCGTTAGTCCTGATTTGAATATCGACCATCTGAATTCCCTGAATGTTCCTTATATGAAAGTGATATCCCTCCCACCATAGGTTAATTATGTGGCATCATATCCCATGCCTTCAACTGCTAATGAGAAGGAGCCTCTAACTATATGCTCAACTTCTTTAGACTCAAATTTGGTAGTTGACATGGTGAACCCTTCAATGGGGGATTTGGAGCCTGATATTTCTCCCACTACCCCTATTAAGTCTCTTAACATACATTCTTTCCAGAGCATTGTTCTTCCATCTGATGAAGACCTCTTCGAAGCCATGGTTAGGAAACATGATCATAGTTCGCTTTGTGTGTCAAGCTTGTTAAAAAATGAAACAAATAACCATGAACATAGTTCAACTTATGTTCCAAGATCGTTAAAAAATGAAACGGATAACCATGAAGATAGTTCATTATCCACGT
Source organism: Picea mariana (assembly GCA_032191745.1). Classification (NCBI taxonomy): domain Eukaryota; kingdom Viridiplantae; phylum Streptophyta; class Pinopsida; order Pinales; family Pinaceae; genus Picea; species Picea mariana. Next base: position 9,841 of record JASDQU010206303.1, read on the forward strand.
CAAGCTCGTTAAAAAATGAAATAGACCCTCCTCTAGTTGAGTCGAGTCTTCCACTAGGTCTAGTACATGAACCTTCATTTCCTCTGCCTATTCAGTTGATCCTATTTTTCCTCCCTCTTGGGTGAACCTAATCCTATTAGTAGCCAAGAGTCTAATCAGTTGTAGAAGAAGAGTTGGTGGACAAAACAAAGCTTGGGGGGAATGTCTCCAGCCTATGCACATCATGATGGAGTTAAGCCGCTATCATTTTTCGATCATGCTGGGAGAAAAGTATCAACCTATCGACATCATGTTGGGAAAAAGCTGTTAATGGGTATCACTCAAAGTACCAACCTCTAGACATCATGTTGGGAAGAAACACATCAATGGGTATCATTCCAAGCATATTTCATTTTTGGTTTCAAGATCATTAAAAAATGAAACCAACCCTGAGAACAATTTCATTCTCTTTTTCAATCTCATTAAAAAATGAAGCAGACACTTCGAGCATAGTTCATTCTCTGTTTCAAGCTCGTTAAAAAATGAAGTAGACATCTTATTGTCTACTTAATGGTTGCACTTGCTACTACTTCGCTATTATTTTTCATCTTTCTTTCTTATGTCCATTGCAATTATTCTTGATTCTAGTCGTTCACATCATGTTTCTCCCATTTTGCAGTTACCCTCTAGAGATACACGTTGGTGTGAGTGGTCCTCGCTTGCCATGCCCACTTGCTATGCCCTATCGCAGTCATTTCTTAGGAGTCGTTCCGCCCATTGGAACATAGTTGCATGCCAATCGTTTTCTCTAGACCAGCTTAGTCTTTGTTCTTTCTCGTGCTCATAAATACATGAGAATAAGTTACCAAGTATACTTTTATCACTTTTACAGGATCGTAAAAACTACACGAAAAAAGAACTCTTTGGATTCTCCTTTAAGCTCTTTTTAGACTCTCTAAACATGGAAAGATTGTCGAGCAAGCTTGTTTCCTTTCATACTCAATAAAAGGATTTGAAAGAGTGTCTATTCATTGTAAGTTTAACCCTTAATTATGAAAAAGGAATACTCTAGTCAACCTTGGCTAGAAGAGTTATCCCTTGTATTTTTTTATACTTTTTCAGGCTCGGGGGACTAAATTTACGAAAACGAACAACCCTAGAGTCTTCTTTAAGTTATTTTCAGAGTCTTTAAATTTGAAAAGACTGCTGAGTCTACCTTCTATGGGATCGTAAAATCACACATTGAAGGACCCATATGGGATTGAACCCATCCTTATTCAGGTTCGTTAAACATATGATGAGGGAGTCATTGAAGATGAGCTATATCGAGCATTTGTTATCCTTCTCAAGCTCGTTAAAAAAAAAGTAGGTACTCGTTGTTCATGGTGGGGGAGAATTTGAGGGAAGTGGGTCAGTTTTTTGGAAAGCATTATGTTAGTTGTTTGTTGTCTCCCTTGAACATGGCACTTTTTTGTGTCTTGTCTTACAGTTGGGTAATTTGATTGGCTTTGAGTCATACCAATCCTATGAGTCATTATACTCCTTCGGCCCACCTGAAGAGTGCCCCAATTATCGTCGCACTATGTTTTGGTCTATATCTCATCAAGTCAATGTTGCCAAGTCATTTGTCGTGCCTCACAATGTTCAAGGAAATTTTTATCCCAAGTCAACCACTCTACAATATTACCAACCTTCATCATCATGTTAGTTTGTGCTCATTTGATCTATTATCTTACATCACTTTGATATGTCAGTTTCACATCGATGATGGGGGACACATCATGGCCCTCCTTCAACGAGCCTGTCGACTTCAACACATTATCTGGGAAACAGACTTAGAAACCAGTTATTACCTTAGAACTTGCATGCCCCGATGGTAGGTCTCCTCACTTTCGAAAATAGGTTTACATAATTGGCCTTTGATTGAATGATTCCACGAATTTTCGACTTAATCTTATTTATTCACACTCACTGGAATGTACTAGGGTACCTTGGGATTCATTGTCATCATTGGTGATTTCCCTCAAAATTTTTAATGGTATACATCAATGATCAGTAATCAAGTGGTTTATACCATGTTCAACATCAACACATCTATTCATGTGGCTAGAATCATACCATTTTAGGATCAGGATGAAGACCCTCATAACCCTTTAGGCACCTACCTCTATTACATGCCTCACCCAGGTTGCAATGGAGGTTATTTGAAGTAATTAGAAGATTCCAGTATGGCCATCATGTTGGCGATCTCACTGATATATATGTTTTCACATAGATCCATTTTGTATTGGTCTGTGGCTATGTTTTTCTCATATTGTAGCTCCACTATGTATTCTTTCATGGCTATGACCTGATCGTTTCATGGAAGGTATGGATCCACATTATAGTTTTTGTGGCCATATCCTTAGTTAATGCTTTCATGGATTTGTATTGTATTGGTCGACGACCATGTTTTGAGTCAATTTATTTCAAGCATGGGTATGCCTACCTCGGGGATGATACATATATATTGTTTGATGTTTGTTTGCAACTTTTTCCTGACTCTCCCATTCTAACACCCTTACATAAGTATTTTTGTAAAGTGTTTCGGCCATCATTTTCTCTTATGACCTCACACTTTAGGGGGCATCTGTTACACACCTATTTTTTTCACTGCCAAGTGTCACACTTTATCAAGTGTCGCACTTAAGTGTCACAATTTCATCACCATGTGGGAGTGTTTGTCACAATCCCTAGACATGTTGGAAAAGAAACTTATGATTTGGAGGTTGAAATACTTTTTTTCACCTTGAGTTTTTGGCATTTTTTTAGGATCATCACTCCCCTACCCATATAGGGAGGAGGGTGAACCCTTGTCATCGCTCCTTGTCCAGTTATAGGGGAAATATAATCTCACCCTGTGTTCATCTCTGGGGGGTGCTGAATTAATTACAACTATGATGCCTTCTTTTGAGAGGTGGTTTCTGGGATATTTCATTTGGTTATAGGTTGGTTCAAGCTACCATATATCAAAGGAAAGGTCAATATTGTTTGTTTAGCTAAATCCTCAGTTGATCCCATCCTCTCCTAACAATTATCCTATAGTTTTTATTCCTCAACTCCTATATAGTGGAGGCCATTCTTGGGTGAAGAGGGAGGAAGAACTTCAGAGTATCATATTGTTGATCTTATGAGATTCAAGGTGATGGGAAGGAGAGATTGGAGGAGATGTTGCAACATCAACATCAAGGTTGTAAATGCTTCACTATTTATTTATTTCCATAATATAACTTGGCCTATTCCCCTCATGCTTATATTGTTCACTATATGCATGTCTATTCTTGTCTAATCTGATATAGATATATGTATTATGCTTAACAATATATTGGAAGAAGGAGGTATTTCTTTGATCCTTGCAGGACTTTTCTTGCGCCAAGAGCTTGGACATCAATATCAAGGGATGGAGTAGTGAGGAAAACAGACGGAAAAGAGACAAGTCATCTATCCTTCTCTTCTCATTATGATTGTTGACATGTAGAATAGATTTAAGGGGAAAATAGTAAACCGTTTGTTACCTTTTGTCTTGGATCAAAGGAGTCTTAATCCAAGGGGGGTTTCACTTGTCCATAGGGAAAAAATTTCCACTACAATATGTATCAGCACCCAATCAATGATCGAGCACAAATACACTCGTGAGCTTCAATCCCCCCACACTAACACACAAGGGGATTACAAACATCGAATCATCCACATGTGCATCGAAATTGGTTATGGAATCATTTCCAATACAACATATTTTTCATTCCCATTTGTGCATATAACATAGTGCATGAGGCATGACACAAAGTTATAAAACCCCACCAAATCCTTATACTTCACCACTGTCACAAAGGCACACTCGAAGAGCCACCAAAATAAATCCCCACGAGCAAAGCATTAAGCGATCACCCAACTCATTGTTCCCACATGTCAACATGTGCCTACAAGTAGGAACCCCACTCTCATACACATGTCCTTTCAATTTCTTTTAGTTTCATTTTCTTTGTATGTAGAGGGGAACCTATGAGGTAAAGTTGACCCTAAAAAGTTGTCTTTCCTTACAATTTCCCCTCTCCCTCCAACCCTTCTACGTTTTCATCATGTGATTCCATACCCTAGCTTCCTGAGCCCTCAGAAACCCCAATATATTCCTTGTATTCATGACCTATCTTCTCCATGATAGATTGGGGTTCCCCTAGAAGGATCTATGCCCTAACCCCTTGAAACCTTCAACCAATTGTTCCCTAATTGATCCCTAGCATTCCTCCCATTGTGTTTCATTAAGGATAAACACTCTAAACCAATGATTACATGATCTCATATTGAACAAAGAAAGGCTCTCCCTCTATTCATTTCCAAACCAATCTTGCATAGAGGAAACACTTAGCCAAAATTTAGCTTCAAAAGTCATGTCGACGATATTTAAATGTTGAACACTGATATATCTTTGTCTACACCAACAAAGTTTAAATGTCGAACATCGACACATGCTTGTATTCATCGGTGAGTTTCATTTGATGGGTGTCGATACTCTCCTTGCGTGTCAAAAATGATTACGTGGTGAACATTGGTGGGTTCTTCACCATATCGACATCGATATTTATTTTGAGGCCGATACACAGTTAATTTATCCTCCTCTTCGACACTTACCAAAAATTGGCTAAGTAACTTTGCAATGTTGGCAGATCATTCCTCTTTAGATGCTGATACACATTTCTATGTCAGCGAGGATTAGATTTCCAATGACAATACAGGTGTATATCTATAAATGTGTTGAACCTACACATAATAGATCTAGCTAGAAAATACCACACACATTTGCAGAGAGAAATTGAGAAAGAAGAAGCAAGAGAGAAAGAATGGAAGAATTCTCATTAACCATATTCCACATTCAAAGAGTGAATAATTTACAATATATATAGGATACATGAGTAACTAATTCACCATAGTGGTGTTCTAGAGTGATCTGGACACACACCATCATTTATGGGAGTAAACTGCCACCTAGTCTAGTCTCTCAGGAAGTTACGTGAGTGAACTGCCACCTAGTCTGAGTTAACTAGTCTATCAGTCTTCAATTAACTGACCGAAACAGAGTGAAGTGAGGAGGATATTAGGGAATCATGAGTAATGTGCTAGTTTGGTGATGATCCCAAGGATAATGTGCATTAGCTGGTGATGATCCCAATGTTGCATGGTGATAATCCCAATGTAGAATTTATACTCCACTCAACTAATCAAACTGAAGTGAAAATTGAAGAGAATATTCTCCCCAGAGGAATATTCTTCCTAAAATATAGGAGACTGAATAATGACTAATAAACAAGGAAAACCTTAGGAAAAATAAATCATAGGTGTGTGTGAAGTAACTCCAACACCCGCCCTGAACATCATTATGGTAAAACTAAAGAATGGGTCCTGACAACGAGGCCATGTTAGGTACCCAAATACTAAAGATACAATGAAATAAATGAGGAAAGAGGGAAAACCTCATGGGAAAAACCGTCCCTCAAATTACAATGCATAAAAAAAAATGAGAAGGAACAAAAGGCAGTTTCTAAGAAATCGTATCCTTCACTCCAAGAAGACCTCGCAACTGTACAAGTTTGTGCTCGTTGGATATTTTGTTGAAGATGTAGATGTCTGCACAGATCTGATGAAGTAGATGCACTATGGAGATGTCCACACATATCCACTTTCTCTTCTTGTAATGAAGAAGATCCAAATAAAGTTTGGATGAAACTTTGAAAACCGTGCGGTCATTTCTGGAAAAATGATGAAATTTTGTTTATTTTAAAATGATCATAACTTAACTTCCCAAACTCCATTTTGGATGATGGTTTTTTGAAATTGGATATTTTTCCAAGAGGAATTCAAATATCCAATTTTTTTCTGCAAATTTTTCTCAAAAAATATCAGAATTGAGTTTGATGTGCACGGCTCCCTTTTTGTCTCCTAAGATGCATGCATTGTGCATGGAAAAGTGTCTGCATGTGACCCCTGAGATGCATGCCATATATATTCCACATGAAATTCAGAAAAAAAAATCTGAAAATGGAGTAGACATCATCTTCAATTAATGGAATACAAATTTGTGCAAATACTTGTGTAGAAGACTCTTTAGAATAAAATGTTTGATCTTCTGATGGATTCTCTTTTGGCTCTATCTGTTCAACCTCCTGCATGAAATCTTCACAATCTTCTTTATTCCCAAATAAAACCTCCAATCTAGTCCATAATTCATTTGGAGTTGATTCTTGTGATTCTTCATATACTTGATGGAAAAGTTCGAGGGAAACAAACATGCAGATACATCCTATGGCCATATATTGTCTATTGAGAAAGTCATTTTTCTCATCAGTGGAATCAGGCTCTACTTTTGCTGCCATAGTTATTTGGTACAAGCCTCTGCATCTTAGCCGAAGAAGAATTTTTGGCTTCCATTCCAAATAGTTATGAGGCGTGAGAAGTATTGTTGGTGAGTAAAACATAGATTCCATATTTCTGTGTTCTTCAGTCTTCAGTTGCTGCAAAAATAATTTGGTGTAGATTTTTCTTAGCAGTTTGTCATCTCTTATACCATGTAAATGTGTTGAACCTACACAGAATAGATCTAGCTAGAAAATACCACACACATTTGCAAAGAGAAATTGAGAAAGAAGAAGCAAGAGAGAAAGAATGGAAGAATTCTCATTAACCGTATTCCACACTCAAAGAGTGAATAATTTAAAATAGATATAGCATACATGAGTAACTAATGTGCCATAGTGGTGGTCTATAGTGATGTGGACACACACCAATAGTTACGAGAGTAAACTGCCACCTAATCTAGTCTCTCAGGCCGTTATGGGAGTGAACTGTCACCTAGTCTGAGTTAACTAGTCTCCCAGTCTTCAGTTAACTGACTAAAACAGAGTGAAGTGAGGAGGATATTAGGGAATCATGAGTAATTTGCTAGTCTGGTGATGATCCCAAGGAATATTTTCATTAACTGGTGATGATCCTAATGTTGCATGGTGATAATCCCAATGTAGCATCTAGACTCCACTCAACTGATCAAACTGAAGTGAAAACTGAAGAGAATATTCTTCCTAAAATATAGGAGACTGAATAATGACTAATAAACAATGAAAAACCTTAGGAAAAATAAATCCTAGGTGTGTGTGAAGTAACTCCAACAATATCAATGCCAAAAACATTAACTCTCTGATTTTTCAAGGAAGGCCTGAAAATCACCCAAATGAAAAATAAGTCCAGTCCATCTCATTCTCCATTCGTTGTCTTGACTAGGATTTGATGTTTCTATCTAAAAATTGGCATTTATGGTGAACTAATGATGAATATGATTCAGGTGGATCTCGGTGGCCATCCACCTTCTCCACTGAATCAACGTTTATGAGCCTGTGGTTTTGATAAACCATGATATTCACCCTTTTGATGAAGAATTTAATGTAATTCCATCTCCATTTGTAATGTAATTCAATGCCTATAGCCTTAATGCACCAAATCCCATTAGAACTTTGTAGTTAAGTGTGCTTGGGATAGATTAGTATTGGGATGGTTGACCTCTCAAGAAGTCCTAGTTTTTTACATGCCTATGGAATTTTGTAAACTTAGACCAATTTATCCTACATGCATCATGGGAATTATTCTCCTCTCACTCTTTCGTATACAATCGAGGTGAAGGAGGTCCTTTAAGCATGCAATGGAGTGTGATGTAAATCTTGTTGCAAATTAAGTGTATCGAACATCTCTTTATCTTCATAGATAAGCTACCCCATCCTAGCCAATTCGTGCTCTACAGTTCTACTATTTATTTCATTAATAGAAGTTTGGTTTCATTGTATTTATTTGTTTCTGCTATATTTTCCTTTATATCTCATTTCATTCTCAGCATAATCTGGATCATTGGTATCATATAAGTCTTCTCCTTGTCATTTCTCAGAGTGTGTCCCCAACAAAGTCAAGGTATAGAGAATTGGATCTTGATCTAGTTTCACTTGAGGACAACCGCTCTCTCCAGTCCAAGCGACCTCCCAAGGTGGAAGAAAAGAGAGATGACAGAGTAGGAGATCCTTTCAATACGTTACTCGAGGAAGCCCTCATGTGACAGAGGAATGAGATAATGGACAACTTTGCTAAGATCCTTCGATGACTATCAATGGTGGCTGAGGGATCTTCAACAAGCAACCATTTTGGAGGCGCGACACCCTTCAAGGTACAAGTCAATTTTGATATCCCCTTATTTGAAGGCTAGATAGATGCAGATGCTCTAGAAAAATGGTCGAATCTACTAGAAGGTTCTTACTCTATCGAGTGAAAATATCACCTTTGCACTCCTTAAATCCCTTCCCAATGTTAGATCTTGGTGGGAACTTTACTGGGAGAGGTACACCACGGATGAATCTACACCATTCAAGAGAGAATCCACTTGGATGACTTTTGTAAATGCCCTCAAGGAGGAGTTATACCCTGTCGGAAATTATGATTACCAGTACATGATATGCATGACTCTACATTAGAAAAGAGACCAGATTGTACCAAAGTACACTAACATCTTTCATACTTTGCCCTCAAATCTGGGTATCAAAGACTTTGAGTGACACCTCGTTTTCAATTACCGTAGTGGTCTATACAGGTACATTCAAACAAAAATGATTTTCTTGGGCATCTCCTCACTGGGAGATGTTTATCGATATGCAATCAAAATTGAGCAGAAATTCAAGTGGTGGAGTAAGTGGGAGTTTGGGTTTGAAAATACTCCACAACAGAAGCATGGAAAAGGAAACCCTAACTCACAAAATAAAGGACAAAGAAGAAGATTCAATATCAATAAAAATCAGTCCAAGCAACTGACTAAGAAGGGTCATGATGGGAAGTCTAAGAAAGACATTGGAAAGTGGTGTGAGTTCCCCAAAATCCCCTAGCACAACACCAATGAATGTCACTTGAAATAGTCATTGGTGGTTGAGCTCAAATAAAAAGAATGAGAACTTGACTCAGACTTTGATTTAGAGCATAATAAATGGAAATAGATCATCGATGTAGAACCCACCACTACTCTCATGACCACACCAATACAACCAAAAGAAGTAGAGGAGATTGAGGAGGGGGAGCTCCTCTTCCACTCACAAATGTGAGTAAAGGGGACCACACTTCATTTCATTGTTGACAACGAGAGTAATAAGAACCTGATCTCAGTTGAGGTTTTCAAGAAATAGAATATGCCAATGATGCCACTCCCCCAATCATAGACAATGTGATGGTTGAGATGGGGATGAGACATCCACGTCAGACAATAGTGTCACCTTTCCTACAACATCAAGCCCTTCAAGGATGAAGTACTATGTGATTTTTCCCCACTTGAAGTCTATGATGTTATTTTATGACAACCATATATGTGGAAACATAATGTTATCTATGAGTCTTGGGCCTACATTGACATTATTACTTTGGGAGGTCATTTCTTCAGGGTACCAGAGGTATCTATGACTACTTCCACTTCAATGATCTTGGAAAAACAATGTTGCAAAGTAATATCTCATACCACAAAGTTTTCCCTCTTCATGATTCATTCAGAAGGTGTACATAAGGTTACCATGACCACTACAGCCTCGACCCAAGACCTTTATATCCAATAGAAGCAGGTAGACAAGATTGTATAGGAGAAAAAATATATTTATGCTTTACCTATGAGGTTGCCTCTACACTACCATGTCCTGCATTCCATTGACTTGGTGCTTAGTGCTCCCTTCCCCAATGGTCCAATCTATAGACACTCCCTTCTAGATAATGAGAGTCTTCCACATATTCAACATAGCTCTATCGACGATGACCCTTTTCAGGTGTGCTTAGGGTTCTAACCATTATCCCCCATTGAGATAGTTATTATTGTTTCATATTCACTAGCAAAGTCCTTCCACACTCAAACCCAGGCAGATCATGCAGCCATATTTTTTGGACGAATCCAACACCTCCACCAACAGGTTCATGACATCCTTCCACATGCCAAGTACAAGCAAGATAACTACTTCAGCAAGAAAAGAGGCTCATCAAAGTTTATATTCAACAAAATTTCTCCATCTCCCAAGGGAACTTAATGAAATGGGGACCGTTACTTCTTAAGGGGGGAGGATTGATCCAGGTGGATCTCGGTGGCCATCCACCTTCTCCACTGTATCAATGTTTCTGAGCCTATGGTTTGATAAACCATGATATTCATCCTTTTGATGGTGAATGTAATGTAATTCCATCTCCATTTTTAATGTAATGTAATGCCTACAATGTTAATACACTAGATCACATTAGAAATCAAAATTTAAGTGCGCTTGGGCTAGAGTAGTACTGGGATGTGAAACCTTCCAAGAAGTCCTAGTGTTTTACATGCCTATGGAATTTTGTAAACTTAGACCAATTTATCCCACATGCATCATGTGAGTTATTCTCCTCTCACTCTCTCATATATAATCGAGGTGAAGGGGGTCCTTTAAGCATGCAATATAGTGTGATGTAAATCTTGTTGTGAATTAAGTGTAGCCAACATCTCCTTCTCTTCATAGATAAGCTACCCCATTCTAGCCATTATGCGTTCTACAATGTTCTACTATTTATTTCATTAATAGAAGTTTGGTTTCACTCTTTTTTTGTGTTTCTGTTATATTTTATTTTGTATCTCATTTCATTCCCAACGTAATATGGATCAAAAGATGTTTTTTTTGTGGATTCAAACATGTCACCCCACAAATGATCACAGAGTGCCAGCAATGCCCCTTTGAAAGAGGCCTCTGCAAGTTGAAGCTTCTAGGAGGAAGAAGTAGACCTCCCAGGACCCATTTACAATGACACTAAAGGGTCATCGATAGAGAACCTTCAATCAAATGGGGTGAGGTTGATCATATGTTCAACAATCAAAGCTTTCCCTAGGTAGCATAAGATCATTATGATCTCAAGATGTTTAAAAACATAAAAAATTCCAAGATGTATAAGATGGTAGCACACGCAACGGTCTTTCCATACACAAAGGCCATTTCATAGATAGTGAAGCATGTGGATTTGGAGACCAGGTACATTCTCAATGCTAGAAATCACCCAATAACATATTTTGAAGCATCAATTATATATTCCTTCTACTACCTGGATATCGGGGAAAGATCAATAGATGAAAATCTTATAAATAAGTTCTTTCTTAAGTTAAATGATATGTTAAAGGCCTGGTACAAACCAAAAAAACCATTCAAATCAAGGCCCTCAGGTGACTACCCCACCAACTTGTTGAGAACACCTTACCAATATGCGGTGGAAATGTTGTGAAGATTATATGGGGAACTTGATGCTTTGAAATTCCCAATGAATTGGGCACCTCTTATTTACTACATCGTGGATGTCAATTCGACCTTCAACTGAGCTAACATTTTATCAAAATTCCTGGAAGAAGCTATCAGAGTAGTCAAAGAAACCATCCCATGGAAATTTCGTAGTTTTCACATGTCCTATTATCTTCTAGACATGGTATGCATCTGCCATGCATATCCACATATGGGTTGGGCCTAGAAACTAAGCAACCCCCCAATTCACATTTATTGTAATGTTCTCTGGGAGAACAAGTATAGAACAAAATATCACAAGTTATGTGATCACTTCCTAGCGCCATTGTTCCAGCTTGTCTTTGACTCACTTGCAGTGTGTATGATGGATAAATAACAAGTAATAGTCCGAAGAATAGGAGACTCGTACCTCTTGGAATATGGAACATACTTAATAATATATGGATCCACCAAAGCTCCACATTTTCTTCCAATATTTGTTCTAGAAAATATTGTTTTATAGGAAATTTCTTATCAAACCATGGTGCATGGAGTCGGTGCAACTCTCTATGGGGAAAAGAAATCTATCTAGCCTCCTTTTCCACTATGGGTCAGGTCATATTCATTCAAAGATGTTAAGCAGTCCTAGGCTAAAGTGGTCATGCTGACATGTTTCCACTTTAGAGAGGAAATATTTTGGAGGTGTGATCCTCTAGACGTGGTAAATAAACATTGCCTCAACCACAAGCACATATGGGCATACACAACAAATGATTGGAAAGAAGAGGAAATTCACTACCATGCCAAAACATACCATGATGTCATATTCAGGTGAAAGGGAAACCCACTGGGCAGAGTTTCAAATGAACAAAGAAAATGAGATGCCCAGAAGAGAGATAATGAATAAGAAACAACAACATACATGACCACAACCAAAACCTTTGAATCAACAGTAGCAACAATAGAGGAAGAAAGAAAAAGAAAAGAAACTAAATCTACTAAAGTATAAGAAAACAAGAGAAGAAATAAAAGGAAGTCGAGGAAGCAACAGTAGCCAAGTTAGCTGCAAAAAAACAAAGAAAAAAGGAAAAGGTGTAGAAGAAAAAGGAAGACGTGACTGAGAAAAAGAAAAAAGAAGAAGAATCTACAGTTAAGGGAACGATTGAAGCCAATTCTGTTGTGGAAGATGAGACAACAATAGAAACAATCATATAAAATAGAGCAGTCGATGAAGTAGAAACTAAGGAAACAGAGGAGGAGCAAAGGAAGTAGGATGAGGAATCATTGAAAAATGATGCTTCTCCCATGGATACAAATATCCTGAGGTCATAAATAGAGGCCCCACTCATCGATGTACACTTCTTGCTTGACGAACTCAAATTTGAACTCTTCATTCCCTCCAAGGCTTACAAGGTGGCTAATCTAAAAACCTTCCAATTTGACAAGGCCTCCAAAAAAATTGTACAGTAGAAAACCAAGAAGCTCCTAGTCACCAGTAAATATCCCCTATCAGTGGTTACAAAAACTACTGTGACAAAAGATGTTAGGAAGGACCCAATCTCTATTGCATCAACTAGAATTTCCTTGATGATGGTATGAGAGAAAAATCTAAAAGACTTGTTCTACGAAAACCAAGAAAAAGATGATCGGATCAAAGAGATGGAAGAAGAAGTTAGGCACAGGAAAAGAGATAAGGGGACACTTAAATAATTAAGAATATGCACTAAAAGAGTTAGAACAGAACTCCATGACATGGAAACTAACATTTGTGAAAACCTTCAAGTCTTCCAACAATGGGTGGTGTCAATTATGGCCCATCACATCCTAGTACAATCCAAGAACATAGAATTCAATGTCATTAGAGAAGATTTGAATGATATGAAACGGTGAATTGTTGAGAACCCAGATGCCCGAGTTGGGTTTCCCTGCATATTGGAGTGGGAGAGGAATTTTTACTATGCCTCCCTTGATAATTGCTAGCAAGTCGGGGAGAAGGATGACAAGGATATAAATAATTCTCTAGTAATCTGTGCACAAATTCACAAGGAAACATACATTTTAACACATAAAGGGAACCTTCCTCTTATCGAATCACTCGGGAAAACCAAATCTGATGAATAGAGTTTCAAAGAGGTCCAGCTAAATATGAAGCGGAGGAAATCATATGCCCATGCTATGACTAGGGTAACATTGGATATGATGGAAGAACATCTCGTCAAGCTAGTCAAAACACAAAACATGATTCATACTTTCATGGTCAACTTGACGAGAGATATGAAAATTGTCTCGCACAACTCAGTCGCTCACAAAGCTGTCTTGGAGATGATCCTATACCATAGATTCATTGTCATCGCAGGACAACTTGAAGCTTGGGAAGCTTACTTGAGAGACAAGGACAAATAAAGAAAGACAAAATAACCAATTCGGATTTGTTAACAATCATATCATATTTTGTATTTTTGTCAACTATAGTCAGTTTTGTCTTATTGTAACACATGCCAACAGCATTTGAGAGGGGAATTTGAAGATACTTGTAATTGCTTCTTGCAGAATCCAAGAAAATCCCATAGGCAATTACTAAAATTACTATAAATAAAGGAAAATGCCCATTTTGAAAGGGCTCTTCAAGCATTGTAAATTCGAGAACTATTTTCTAAAGTAATATTGAGAAGCCCTCAGGGACGATTTTTAGAGAGAATTACTATTATTGATGGCTAGTTTGTTGTGAACTATTTCTAGTATGTTGTTATGTTGTTTGTATATGTTGTAAGAATTTTGTTTTGTTTATACACTTTTCTTGTGCGAACATAAATTTTCCTGCAGTTTGGTTTCTTCTCTCTTATTATTTATCTTGAGATGATTAGTTTATGCATGTGATTTTGTAGCTCAAAATAATTTGGTTATGTCTTTGTATGAATGTGTTATCTAACTTTATTGCTTCTTAACAACTATCTGGAAGAATCTTCCATAGGGATTAGTGGCATCTTTAGCTTCTCATTAGTTATTGTAGTTGCTACTAGCTAGGATAGGATATATTTGATTTGATTTTTCAAGTATTTAGTTTTCATATGCATTCTCCATTGCACCCATAACCATTCATTCATCCCCCCAACCTAGTAATGGAAATTGGGCCAAAATACAGATGGGTTTGCTAACCCAAATGATGCATAGTCTAATTGGGATCATGTACCAAGGAGTACTCCTGTCTATTGAAGGGAATATTTCTCACATTGATAGAAGTGGCACTAGAAGCAGGGACTGAATTTTATAGCTAGCGATAATTTTCAATACTTGCTTGGTTAGTCCTCTAAAAAAATTCATGTCGAACAACAACTACCACATATCCCTTCCGAGTAGGAAATTAATTTTGAAGATTCCAATCTTGCATTTGATATTCTTACTCCTGGAAGTCCTGAAACCAATCCGGAGACTTGGTACATTGTCCCTAACAAAGAGTTTGCTAAAACTTGGCATATTACCCACTCATTGGCTAAGTTACTTGGTTTCTTAACCATAGTTTCAACACTACCTAGGAGGAGAGCTACACAGAGACCCATTAATTAGTCCAAAGTTCTTGTTGACTCTTTCGAGGACTTGGTTGAGGTTTCCTTATAATAAATACATCATCCATTGGACCACTTACCTCCTACTCCTCTAGGTCCTACCTATATCGGTTCTAAACATCATTATGAAGGTGAACACTCTAAATCTTATTTTGATGACAACATGGCTAGAAACAAAAAATTATCCTATCATGGATGTCCCAAGGAGCCTTACACATACCCATATTGATGCATGAGGTTCCTAAATGCCAGAAAGAGCTCTTCCCAAGTTCGATCGTGACAAAGTATGCTCCGTGAAAGATCACATCAAGAAGTTTTACTTGGCAATATGATTGCTTGATGTCTTCCATGAGGATGTGGTTCGTAGGATTTCTCCCTATGTAAGATCTATAACAAGCTGGGATAGTTTTGAGAAATATTTCCTCTGCAAGTTCGAAGATGAGAAAATTCCTTCTATGCTTTTCAAAGAACTAGTAGCTCTCAAAATGGAGAAGAAAGAGAAGGTCAAGGATTTTAATCAGTGTTTCACTACTATCTTGAACAAGTTTTATACTTAGTCTGACCCTATTGAATATTTAACAGTATAATACTATGCTTTAACATTACACTCCTTCATAGGCATGTTCGTCAAAAGAGTTGGCATACCCACTTTAGCACTGAATTTTGAGGAAGCCGAGGTTGAAAAAGAGTTGTTGTCTTTGGGAAACCACCCTTCAATCGAGAAAACTAAGTCAATTGGTAAGAATCCCCTACAATTGACCAATCCTTCTGAAATGGAACCCAAATAATTATACAACTTAGTCAAGCTAATAAAAAAGTTGTCCAATGAAGTAGTGGACCTTAATAAAAATGCTAGTGAAGGATCCTCCAAACAAAACCTTTCTGCCCATTCTTTAAAAATAATGATAACCCACCTAAACCACCATATACCCTTGATATTACGTTAAATATGGATTATTTCGGCATGGAAAACTTATGTTCCCATCACTAAATGAACCATTCCAAAAAAATACCTTCGATGGATTAATTCCATGCCCTTGGTCATCAATCAATTGTTAGATCAGCAGGAAGCAGATGATGATAAAACCAAAGAAAAATAAAAGGCAGAATCCATAGAGGATAAGGATACCATAGAATAATACACCATGTTTATGTGGGATTGGTGTTTATACTCAAAATACAAACAAGTCAAGGAATTTTATGTTGGAGACACCCAGATCCAAAAGGATGCCTTTAGGGATTATAGCTTGCACAACAAAGGGGAAATAATTAGCACTCCTCTACCTTCTAGCACTATGACTTCTCCTAGGAAGATAAGTCCTCCCACAAGTTATCAGAAGCCAAACAATCCTACATAGGCCAACAGTAATCCCAACACTTCAAAAGCGAACAGATATGAAAATCATGCCTTAGAATACAACATCATTGAGGATATAAAGAAAACCAAAGAATTTTTTTCTTTATATGACATTTGTGYACTTCCTCAACAACGRCATATTATTMTTGACACATTCAATTCCACTAACCCTTAGAAAAAAAATGTTGTTGTAATGGACAACACTCCCAAAKCTGTCRAAAYGAAAAACAAAAGAAAAAGTTGAAACRAAGTTTACCRTGAACACAACTAGTATAGGGTCGCACTCTAGATCCCAGATCCCACSTTTTCTCCTCACATTTGAAATGTTGTCCTGGAAAAGAGAACAACTAGGATCATACAATTAGATAGATCAGATGTCAAAGTAATGGGTGAACTCAAATATTTCATGATTAGAATAGCTTATGATCCCAGAATACATCAGGTTATTGATATTATTCTAGTGGATATTCCATAAGCTTATGGTTTATTGTTGAGCAGGGTCTGTGAGACTAGAGGGTTATTTCTCCACAGATTGGACTCATATATGGCTTCCCTATAAGGGAAGAACAAACCAAATCAGAGTGGACATTGAAGCTCACATGAAACACATGGTAACTAAGCTCAAAGGTAAGAATGAACCTATCAGTTTTTATCACACTGCACTGGGAATTTTTTTTTAGATGATGAACATGATTGTTATACAATGTATCCATCTTCGCTCCAAACATACAAATAATCTAAACTCCTTCATTTCACTTGACTGAAGAAAATGATTGTAATATAGTAGAATTAGATAGTTCTATTTTACTAACTCGGTTTTAGGCACTAACATTGTTCTTTGATGGCTCCAGATCGCAAGAGGGAGCGCAGGTTGTATACGCATTGACCCTGAAAGATGTAAAAATATTTTATCATGTCGTCTAGAGTTTGAATGAACCAAAAACATTGTTGAATACAAAGCCTTGTTCCAAGCTCTAAAAAAGGCTATTGATCTTAAGGTAAAATGCCTACTAGTTTTTGGTGATTGAGAAATAATTGTCAAATAAGTAAGGAATACTATACACTATCTTTATCCCCATCTGAAAGGCCCAACAAGAGGTATGGAAATCAATAAATTATTTTGATGCCTTTAAAATTACTTCCATACCTCGTTCTTAGAATGGTATTGTTGAATACTTTAGCTAACGTATCATCTAAATTCACTTCTCTGAATAATGGTTTTATTGTTGAAATTCTTTTCAGGCCTTTTGCACTTGAAAACATCACCAAACAAAGGGTGTCAACGATGATTCCCAATTGATAGACTTCCTTACCAATGATGAAATGTTCCAATATTATATGATAGACGACGAGGTACACCAACAGAATCTACAGGATTACTGGGATGAGGAAAGTAATATCAAGAGTAACTGCATCCCAAGGAAAATATTTTCGCTCGAAATTTTTTTCGATCTGCAATCAAGAATTAGAGAAACAACAAATCCGAAGACGAACAACTCAACCATGATGCATGCCTTGTTGAATCTAGTCACTCCATAACAACTAAATTTTATCAACTTGGACACTTGCTACTCAGAAATGAAGAAACACACTTTCAACCAGTTGTTCAAGAAGTATCAAGATGTTTTTGCATGGACCTATGGAGATATGAAAATGTATGAAACTTGCATCATTCAACACATCATTCCAATCAAAGAGGGTGTCAAACATTTTTAGTAGAAACTCATGAATATATATCCCACTCTTGAGACGTTGATCCAAAAGGAGCTAAAAAAGTTACTAGATGCCTGAATTATCTTTAAAGTGCAACATTCTACTTGGGTGTCAAATCTGGTACCTGTTAGAAAGAAGTCAAGGGAAATCATGTTATGTGTAGATTTTAGAAATCTAAATTGATCCTTTGACAAAGATAACTAC
>JASDQU010206303.1:28077-46384 GCA_032191745.1 Picea mariana
ATGGAAAATCAATCATAAGTTGCTTCAAGATAAGCTCATGTCGTGCAAATATTTCAAGTATATCAGCTCATTTGCAGTCATCTTTTTGATACTATCATTAGTAATGTTGTCTACATGGATGATAGTGGCTTCAGTAAGATGTAACAGGGTTCAAATGGCTAACAATATACTGTCACTTGTCATGATTGTGTTACAGTTGATCTTGATGAGACTGGTGCACAAGACAGAGTTCAGAGATAGAGGACAAGTTGGGTGGCCTATCCCGAGATTGTTGACTAGTCAGTAACCTTTTGGGGACCAAAAGGGATTTTAGTGGGGAGGTGTGATCCAGAATTGGATCCAGGAGCCTGACAGGGCTAAAAAAGGCTCAAAAATGAAAGTGCTCGGAATTCGACGAAACCAATGCCATTGCGTCCGTCTCATATTCCTAATTCTGGCCATATATTTACTTCGTCAAATGGGTTTTGTATGCGAAAGATATCACATTCTGTTCGAAAACCCAAACAGGCAAAAAAATGGGTGACTGTACAGTCCGTACAGTGCCACATGGCAGGCTGATTGTACAGGCCGTACAACCGACGTGGCAGCTTCTGAAGATGACACGTGATAGATGACAGGGCATACAACAGGTGATTTGGACCAGTCAGAGGGTGACATGTGTCACCACTGTAAGGGTGACACGTGGCACAGGCCGACATGGCAGACACAGTGGCATGCTGACAGGGAAGTGACATGGTGGTACGATTGCTGACTGGGTAGACACCTTGGTAGATAGGTGGATGAATCAGTGTTTGACAAGTGGCAATTTTTGTTTGGTAGTGGAGGTGCCACGTGGCCCAGTCATGGGCTACCATGTGGCACCCTCTGGTTGGCTCTCCGACGTTGTGTAAAATTTTGGGGTCTCCACCGGAGTCGAAACCCCGACCTCCATCATGCTACGGACTGGCAGGACTGGGCTAACCACCCACGCAACTGTTGGTTCTTAATAGTTATATGGTAAAATATTTATTTAAGTTAGCACAAAGAAATGGTTGGAGGCGGAAAGGGCTGGGGCTTCACCCCAACCCACGGTTTCATTGCTTACATATAACCACAGGGGGCACGGACCATGTATAACCTCCAACACGAGGTCTCGGGTGGCTCCATGTGACCCAGACCTAATCCGAACAGGGCGCGCGGAGGTAGGTGGTTAGTCACCGGTCCTATGACCGCGCCACAGGACCAGGAGCCACGACAGCTAGCGCACCCGGAAGGTTAACGCCTGGTCATATGGAAGGCTCCCATATGACTAGGAGCACGTGCCAAAAGGGGTTGCACCCTAAATTTAATTTAAGTGGGTTTTTTTCCAAAGTTTAGTGGATTTTTATTGATTTTTATGCCTGTATTAATGGATTTTATCCATTTTTGGGAGATATTGGGCATTTTTGGAGGCCAGATTTTGGGAGGAAGTTGGGGATGGATAACCAACTTCAGATCTATATAAACCAGGCCTATTTGAGGCCAAGAAGGATAGTCAAAGAAGAGTTATGGTGAAGGGAAGCCAAGCCAAAGTCATTTTTATGCAGGGAAGCTGTTGAGGAGTAGATGCTTGCGGGCCATTTCTGGGAGCTCCGGTCATCCGTTTTGTGTGTCGTTTCTTTTGCTGGGTTCTAGAGATTTGGAAGAACATGACCAGATCAGTCTTGTAGCCAATTGGCACTGCTGCGATGTATTTTTGAGCTTTGAACAGAAATAAAGAAACCTCCCCCACAGAGACAAAGGCCCGGAGACGTAGGCAACGTTGTGCCGAACTCCGTTATTAATTCTCTTGTTATGGTTTGTTGTTTATTACTTCATTTCAGATCTGCATATATGTATATGGCTGTCATAATTCCTCTTATTTCCTCATTCTTTCATTAAGCTTCTCAAATGGTTAATTAACACATGCAATTAAAAACTCAACCACAGTCATTAAAAGATCTTTACGGATCAAAGCTCCTTGGTGTATCGACACTTATTAAATTTTGGTCATTGATGCACTGGTGCCCATCCTTTCTTCATCATCAAAATGTGTTTTATTTTGCAACACTTTAAAGAAACTTTCACAAGACCATGTGTATCAAAACCAACAAGTTTTTGGACATTGATACACTGGTAACCAAAAGCTCATTTTTTTTGACATGATGATAGACCCCACCCTTACGATTTTTCACATAAATTTCTACATATTGGTTCTCGATCACCAATACACCCATGAGCTTCAATCCCCCCATTCCGAATGGATTACAAACACTGAATCATCAACATGTGCATTGACATCAGTTATGGCATCATTGTCTATACAACAAATTCCTCCAATCTGTTTTTTCATAGGACCTAATGCATAAGCCATGACAAAAAGTTATAAAACCCCACTGAGTCTTTATGCTTCACCATTGTCACAAAGGCACACTTAGAGAGTCACCAGAATAAATCCCCATGAGAAAATCATTCACTGATCACCAACGTCATTGTGCCCACATGCCAACACACACATATAGGTAGGGAACCCACTCTCATCCATGTGTCATTTCATTTAATTTTGGTTTCATTTTCTCTATATGTAGAGGGGCATCTACGAGGGTGAGTTTGCCCTAAAAAGATATATTTACTTAAAATTTCTCCTCGCCCTTCAACCCTTTTACCTTGTCATCATGTGATTCCATACCCTATCCTCATGATCTCTTGGCAACCCCAATCTCTTCCTTGTAGTCATGCTCTAGCTTCTCCTTGTAATATTGGGGTTCCCCTTGACGAATCTATGCCCTAACCCCTCGAAACCTTCAACCAACCATACCCTAACTGATCCCTAACATTCTTCCCATTGTGTTTCATTCGAGATAAACACTCTAAACCAATGATTACATGATCACATATGAAGAAAATAAAGTCTCTCCCTCTATTCATTTCCAAACAAATCTTACAGAGAAGAAAAACTTAGCCAAAACTTAGCTTTGAAATTCATGTTGGTGAGATTTAAATGTTGAACGTTGATACATATTCATCTAAACCAGTGAAGTTTAAATGTTGAATGTCGAAACATGCTTGCCTTCATCGACGGTTTTTTTTTGATGAGTTTTGACTCTCTCCTTCCATTTTGGAAATGATTACATGATGAATGATGGTGGGGTATTCACCATATCAGTGTCGATATTTACTTTGAGGTCGATACACAGTTAACTTATCCTCCTCTTTGACACTTACCGAAAATTTTGTAAGTAACTTTGCAATGTTCGTGGATCATTCTTATTAAGATGTAGATACACCTTTCTATGTCAGCAAGGATGATATTTCTGACACTGATACAAGTGTGTATCGTCGCCAAAAACATTAAGTCTTTGATTTTGCTAGGAAGGCCTCAAAATCACCCAAATGTAAAATAAATCCAATCCATCTCTTTCTCCATTCTTTTCCTTGATTAGGATTTTGTGTTTCTTTCCGACAATTGGCGTTTCTAGTGAAGTAATGATGAATATATATTTTTTTGTAGATTCAAGCATGTCACCCCACAAATGATAGAATATTTTCAGCGAGGCCCCTTTGGAAGAGGCCTCTACAAGTGGAAGCTTTCAGGAGGAATATGTAGACCTCCCAAGACCCATTTATGATAACACTAAAGGGGTGATCGATAGAGAAACATAAATAAAATGGGGTGAGGTTTATTGGATGTTCAACAATAAAATATTTCCCCAGAGGCTAGAAGATGGCTCTGATCTCAAGACGATTAAAACCATTATAAATTCCAAGCTGTATAAGGTGGAAACACACACAACGATTTTTCCCTGCATGGAGGCCATTTCATGGATAGTGAAGCATGTGGATTTGGAGACTAGGTACATTCTCAATGCTAGGGAGAACCTGATAACATCTTTTGAAGCATCAAATATAGCTTCTTGCAACCACCTGAATATCGAGGAAAGATCACTACATGAAAATATTATAAATAATTTCCCGCTTAAGTCAAAGGATTTTGTAAATGCCTAGTACAAACCCAAAAAACCATTCAAATCAAGGCCCTTAGAAAAGTACCCCACCAACTTGCTGAGAACGCCTTACCAATATGCAGTGGTGATGTTATGTATATTATATGGGGAACCCGATGCTTCGAAATTCTTGCTGACTTGGGCACCTCTTATTTACTACATTGTGGATGTCGGGTTGACATTCAACTGGGCTAACATTCTATCAACATCCCTGAAAGAAGCTACGAGAGAAATCAAAGAAACCTTTCCTAGGAAATTTCTTAGCTTTCACATGTCCTCTTATCTCCTGGACATGGTATGCATATACCATGCATATTCACAGATGGGTTAGGCATGGCAGCGAAGAAACTCCTTAATTCACATTTACTGCAAGGTTCTCTGGAAGCACAATTATAGAACAAAATTTCACAATATTTGTTATCACTTCCTAGCACTATTGTTCCAGCTTATCTTTAACTTACATGCACCATGTATGACAGACAAGCATATCCAATAATAAAAAGGATTGGATACCGTTACCTCTTGGAATATGGAACATACTTAACAATATACAGAGCCACCAAAGCTCCACATTTGCTTCCAAGATTTGTTCCAGACAAGCTCGTTTTATAGGAAATTTCTTATCAAACCGTGGTGCACAGAGTCATCACAGCTCTCTACAGGGATAAGAAAGTTGTCTAGCCTCCTTTTCCACTATAGGTCGGGTTGTATTCCTTTAAAGATGTTAAGTAGGCCCAGTCCAAAGTGGACATACTAACATATTTCCACTTTGGAGAGGAAATATTATGAAGGCATGATCCTCTAGATGTGGTAAATAAACACTGCCACAACCACGAGCACAGATGGGAATACATGACAAACGATTGTGAAGAAGAGGAAATTCACTGCCATGTTAAAACATACCATGATGTGATATTCAGGAGAAAGGGAAACCCACTAGGCATAATTTCAGACAAACAAAGATCCTAGGAGGCCTAGAAGAATGCTAATGAATAAGTGACAACAACAACAACCATGACTACAACCACAACCTCCTAACTAGTAGTAGCAATAGAAAAGGAAGAAAAAAAATAAAAGCATCTGAAATAGAATAAAACACTCGAATAAAATAAGAGGAGGATGAGAAGAGAAAACAAAAGGAAGCTGAGGAAGCAACATCGGTCATTTTAGTTGCAAAAAACAAAGAAAAAAGAGAAAGGTGAAGAGGAAAAAGAAGACACCGCCAAGAAAAAGAGAAAGGAAGAATAAGTTTCAGCTAAAGCCAATGCAACAACGAAAGCTGAGATGACAACAAAAACAACAGTAGAAAATAGAGTATTTTATGAAGCAATAGCTAAGGCTGAAGAGGAGGAGAAAAGGACACAAGATGAAGAAGCATTGAACAATGATGCTTCTCCCATGGAGACAGATGTCCCAGGGTCATCAACTGAGGGCCCACTCACTGGTGGAAACTTCCCACTTGGAGAACTAGGAATGGGACTCTTCACACCCTCCAAGGCTTGCAAGATGGCCAATAAAGACCTTTCAGTTTGACAAGGCCTCTGACAGAATAATACAACAACAAAACAAGAAGCCCTGAGTCACTAGGAAAGCTCCCATATCAGTGGTTACAAAAATCACTATGACAGAAGATGTTATGAAGGACCCGATCTCTATTGCATCAACCGACGTTTCCTTTATGATGGCATCAGAGAAAAATATCAAAGACTTGATTCGCAAAAACTAAGAAAAAGATGATTAGATCATAAATATGTAAGAAGAAGTCAGGTGCGGGAAAAAATATAAGGGGAGACTTAAAGATTTCATAATATGTGTTGAAAGAGTGAGAATAGAAATCCATGACATGGAAACCGAAATGTATTCAAACCTCCAATTCTTCAAATAGTTGGCGGTACAAATTATGGCCCAATACAACCTATTATAGTCCAAGAACGTAGAATTCATCACCATCATAGAAGGTTTGAATGATATGTAGTAGTACATTTTTGATAACCTAGATGCCCCAGTCGGGCTACCCTGCATATTGAAGTGGAAGAGGAAATTTGATTATTCTTCCCTTGATAATTGTTAACAAGATTAGGAGAAGTCCCAAAGGGATATAAAGAATTCTCTGGTAATTTGTGCACAACTTCACAAGGCAACACACATTTTAACACATAAAGGGAACCTGCCTCCTATTGAAGCACTTGGGAAAACCAAATATGAAGAATAGAGTTTCGAAGAGGTCTAGTTGAATATGAAGTAGAGGCAAGTAAATTCCTAGGCTGCGACTAGGGTAACAATGGATCTGATGGAAGAACATCTCGTCAATCCATCCAAAACAAAAACATGATTCAAGATTCCATGGTCAACTTGATGAGAGATATGAAAACCCTCTCACACAACTCAATTGCTCATGAAGTTTCCTTGGAGACGTTTTTATACCATAGAGTGATCACTATAATAAGACAACATGAAGCTTGGGGATCTTACTTGAGAGAGAAGGACACATAAAGAAAGACAAACAACCAATTCGAATTTGTTCATAACCATCTCCTATTTTGTCTTTTTGTCAACTATAATCAGTTTTGTCTTATTGTAACACGTTTCAACACCATTTGAGAGGGGAAGTTGAAAATACTTGTAACTGCTTCTTGCAGAATCTAAGAAAACCCCATAGGAAGTTACTAAAATTACTATAAGTAAAGGAAGAGGCCCATTTTGAAAGGGCTCTTCAAGCATTGTAAATTCGGGAACTATTTTATGAAGTAACATTGAGAAGACCTCAGGGCCGATTTTGTTAGAGATAATTATTGTTACTTATGGCTACTTTTTTGTGAACTATTTCCAGTATGTTGTTATGTTGTTTGTATATGATGTAAGAATGTTGTTTTGTTTATAGACCTTTCTTATGTGAACATAAATTTTCTTGTAGTTTGGTTTCTTCTCTCTTATTATTTATCCTAAGATGATAAGTTTATACATGTGATTTTGTATCTTGGACTAATATGGTTATGTCTTTGTAGTAATGTGTTTTCTAACTCTGTTGCTTCTTAAAAACTATCTGGAAGAAGCCTCCATAGGGATTAGTGGCATATTTGACTGCTCATTAGTTACTGTAGGTGCTCCTAGCTAGGATAGGATAGATTAGATTTTATTTCTCAAGAAGTTAGTTTGCATATGCATTCTCCATTGCACCCATAACCATTCATTCATCCCCCCAACCCAGTAATGGCAGTCGGGCCAGAATCCAGACGGGTCTCCTACAAAAATGATGCATAGTCTAATTGGGATCGTGTACCGGGGAGTCTGTTGAAGGTAATTTTTCTCACGTCAACACAGTCTAACCATTGTTATTTTGTTGTTTCAATATTGCACAAGCTTCTCCTTCGGCTCCATTCATGATCCTGATTATTTCGGAACGAAATGAGAGTAGAGGTATAACATGGAAATATACAAAGATATTGAAAGAGAGCCAATATTATAACAAAGGTATATCAGAGATAAAACTATAAACACAGAGATACAGTAAGACACAATTTCTATTAATGAGTCAAATGTACAAAACTATAGAAATACAAAGTGAAAGACTCGCTAGAATGGTTGCAGCTTATCTCTGAGAAGAGATGTGAAGGCTACTCACATTCGCAAGAATATGATTGTTACAATGAGACTCCAAGGCATTTTTAACATAAATAAAATCCAAAACCCTAACCCCAGAAGATGAAGAGCCAAGAATATTTTGGACCTCGTTTTGGGTAGTTTGGTGTATCAACTTCCCGGGGGCGTAACTTTGGCATACGATCTTTGTTTTGGGTGCACGATATCTCGTTGGAAAGGTATTGTCAAGGAGATTAATTTTGGGGGTTCTAAAAAATCTGTTGGGTATTATTGAGGTGATTGATCCCCAAAAAACTTCATTAGGCCCTCAAAATAGCCCCGAATTTTTAGGAACTAAAAAACTGATAAAAGTAGTAAGTTGCCAGAAAATTGTTTTGAGCCAGTTGGAATAGGTGGGTGGCCACCGATATCCACCTGAATCAATTCGTGGATGTGATTTGCGATATGAGTGGAAGTATTTTGGTGTAAATCTGAGAGAATTTCCAAACCTTTGTTGTGGCGTACTGGTAACTGGAAGAAGGATAAAAATGCTTAGGATAAAGATTCAAAGGTCATATGGGACCCTGAATTTTCGTCTGCATACCATTTCATGTATTGACTAGTTAAGGTTCTTTGAAATAATTTTAAATGAATGGAATCAATAGTGATATTGTTGGATGAGCATGACAGATGAAATTCCATGAAATGATTGGTTGGGTATTCTCATGGTTTACCATCAAACTTGGGGATGTCCAATGGAATCTTGGTGGGAATATTTGGCCAATTTGCATCATGTAAGATTAAATCATTTGTAAGTTTCACCAAATATAGAATATCTAAGGAAGCTGGGTACGACAAGTTGGGTGGTGGCCTAGTCATTGTGTGTAAATTTCAAGATTCATGGGAGGAAGGGCCACTAGATGGGTTATTTGGGATGGTTGTGCCAAGAAAGGTAGAACCAAGAAAGGCTGACCCAAAGAATGTTGTACGCACAAGTGAGAGGGTATGTTGAACTAGTGAAACAAAAAAAATAGGAATACCTCCCAACACTGGTGGGAGGCCTATAAAGCATTTGGAACATTGGGGATATTGTGGCTCCCCTATAGTTCTAGACTAGAAAATGAAAATGGGTGTGTTGGTGAAGTTAAAGGTTAATAAACAAGTTATTTTGAATCAATACTGAAAATGGCCTCATTTATCAAGGGGAATAACAACTACAAATGGTTATTAATGAATGATCATAAAACATCAACTGTGATAATTTTTGTTTGGGTAAGTGGAGATATTATCTATGTGGGGGAATAAAAAAAAATGCATGTGTCCTATCATTCTATCATCCTTCCTCTCAAGTGTCAATGGGCCTTTGAATAACACCTAATAATGGGGCATGAATCCATTGTAAGAGGAACTAGTCAAGGTGTGAAAAATCAATTATAATGAGGGGTAAAGGGGGCATATCCCAAAAGAGATGGCTATATTCCCCAATAGTCGCACAAAATATGACTTAGGTTCACTTGCATCCCACAACCGCCACCTATGTATAAAATCCTAGGTTTTGGCCACTAGGTTACCTCATTCAAGTGCAGCAAGGGAATCTCAGCCTCAAAAAGTGGTCACGGGATGGGTAACCTCATAAGATATGGGTGGCTCAAGAAGGCATGCACGAAATAAAAATACCTTGGCACTCACCCCTTCTTGAGTATCTCCATGCCTTTGGTGTAGGAACACTTGAATTGGAGGATTTGAAGTTCCCTAAACAGTCAACCACTAAGTTTCATATGAAAAAGAGATAACAAGGGTGTTTTTGGATGCCTACCCCTGAAATACTAAATTGTACTAAAATATTATTTTGTGACCTCCTATGGAGGATTTTAGTGAGCTCTTATGGTTGTGTTTGAAAATTGTTTGAGATTGGGGTCTTAGACCAAGCTCATTTACATAAGTGTGTGGAAAGGGTCTTTTTAGAACACATAATTCTTTTCTTATCCTCCTAGATCGCTTGTGAGTGCAAGGAGGAAAGAATAATAGGACTAAAATGCAATTGTAGACACCTTTGGATGCGTGGAAGTTATTTGTGTGGAAAATGTGAATGTGAACATAAAAGGTGGTTATACTTGTATAGTGTGCATGTCGTGGTGTCCTTAACTCTTTAATTTGACCACTAAATTTGTGCAAGCCATGCGAAATTTGAAAACCTAGGCCTAGATTGCAAGAAATATGGACATGTGGGGTCCTTTCAAGTTCTTATAACTTCCTAAGTGTTTCTTGTGAAAAGTAAACTATCATAATTTTCACAATAATATAGACATGTATGGGTCCTTACAAAGATTTTAAAATTCCTAAGTGTTTGTTTGTTGCAAGGGAGATGGAAGAAAAACTTATGCATCTCATTCTACTTCACCTAGGTCACTCAAAGGAGTGCAAGGTGAACATAATACTAGGATGTGAGTAAGAGGTTTCTTGGTTCCAAAAATTAAAATGAGTGGTAAAGAAAATCTACCTAAGAGTGTCAATGCTCCAGCTAGCCATCCACGTGGAGAAAATAAAAATATGTATGGTTATTTTTAGTTTCCCTGGTATCTAGTTTGGCTAACTTACTACACAAGAAGGTACTCAAAGTGTGGATTTTGAGATTTACAAAGTGTAGGAAAATAAACCTATCAACTACCTTTTTGGAAGAAGCTAAAAACCAAAAAAATATATGAAAATTTGATATTTGTGCAGAAAAATAAAAGCACAGTTGCTCATTTTTTTTGGACTTATGCCAACTACGTAGAAACAAAGACTTGGACAGAGCGTGAACCATGCACATCCATGCATTTGTTTCATTATTGGTTACAATATTTCACCTATTAATCTACCTTTCAAAACCTAGTCATATGCAATGTGTATGTAAATTGAAGGCACAAAGTATAAGTAGATTCATAAAATGTTCAATCTTTCCTTTTGTCCATGAAAAAAGGGCTTTATATTCCTATGACGTATGACGAGCTCATTAAATTAACTTTGCAAGAGAAAGGTTGATTTGAAAGAATTACCAAGGTTGTACAAGTCTCGGAATTTGAAACTCATGAAATCCTCCCTATGTACATTTTTTTAAATTCAATAGGGTATAGTGGACAACATCATAGAAGGAGTTTTAGGGATATGCAATGCAATAGTAAAATATGCCATGTAGTTTCAATGAAATTAATTTGGGTTTCCAAAAAGAGACATGACCTTGGATTTCTTGGTTATTCTTGTTTTTCCAAGCACAGGAATAGTCTTCCACACCATAATATGCATAGATAAATCCTCCTTGTTGGATATGCCCATGTTTTTTGTATTGCTTCTCTCGCCCACCTACCATTTCCAATGGTTATTAATGAAATTATATATATTTCACAACAACATCATGATGGATCTCATTCTTACTCTCAATATTGCATATGCGTGCTTGTTCTAAAATTGTAAGGAAGAATATACAATCTCCATTCTATAAACATCTATAAACATGTATGAATTTTCCATTATTGTTACTTTCATGTGATTTATTGTTGTTAAGTGAGTTTTAAAGGTCCAACTTCATCAATTTGTTGAAGTTCATTTTGTGAATGTAGTTTTATTTAACAAATATTTCTTGACATACTCTGGTTGCATTGCATTCTTCTTAGGTATCAACTCAACTCATACTGGAAAAGTGCTCATTAACTCTCTCCTCTAAAATACCTTGTATGCACAATTCACTCTCTATACCCCAACCAAGATAATCTCCATAGCTCGCTAGCCATTTAAGCTATCAAGATAATATTTTTGTAGTTTTAATTGGATATGATAAAACAACTTGAATAATAGGGAAGAGAAGTTAATCACTTCTCTCAAACAACGTTTTAAGCCATACAATTTGAGTGGAAAATTTGTTAAATTATTGGGGATTGTTCAACATGTGGAGAACGATGTAGGAATACTTGACCTTGTACAATATGATGGCCATCAGAATGGCTGCCATGAAGTAGAAATAGTGCATGAACATGCTTTGTTGAAGGACGAAGAAAATCAAAAGCTGAGAGGGGAAAATCAAATGCTAGTTAACTTTTATAGAAACCTGCAACTGCAAATCACTTTCCTAGTGAAGCAACCTAGGCTTTGACATTTAATTTCTAGTTACCAATATGCAAGCCATGGCCATGACACTCTTGATCCACCTATGATTGGTGGCATCAATTATCAATGGGAAGGAATCATGCATAAGGGTGATCATAGTGATGATGAGGAAACAATAGTACCGGTTTCAGTAATATGATATAGAACTTAGCCACCCAAGTTAGTGTACTCTGAGAAACCAATGCCAGTTAAGTATATATTAGACACCCAAACACACTAGTCTAATTTTTTATTGAATGTGTCGAATCATTTGTTTTCTAACTTGCTTCTTGGTTGCTTGTTTTATAGTTTTATTGATTCTTTCAAATAAGTGATGGATTCTATTAGAGAAAATACAGGCAAAATAAATCTAGTCACCAACCATGGTCCAAATAAAACTACAGATGCACCACATCAAAGGATTTCTCAGCTGAAAAAATTGTGCAACATTATGCCAAAAACACAACAATTTTGAAAATAAATTACCTAGTAAACTACAACAATCCATTTGGCCCTATGCCATGATGTTGTGTCAAATGTTTGTATGGAAATGAGAAATGTCTTAGTTCAAGGTATATTAATTTTTGAAAGTGAAAATATTTTTTAAATTTTATATTGTATACAAGCTTAAGTAACTGGTACTTTTTAATACTTGCGCTTAAAAAAAATCAAGTCAAGATAGATCATAGAGGCCATGGATGAATGGCCTATCTTGAATAGAATGTGTGCCAAGTGATTTCCATAATAGATTTTATAAGTTTGTGTATGAAAGACATTTCCGAATGAAATAATTATTTTCATTCTTATATATGGATGTTTGATGGTAACCAAACCTACATGTGTATGTGTTCACTAAAGTACTTCAAATATATGGTAATCATGATGATGTATTTTAAATTTTGAAAATACATCATCATGATTACCATCTATTTGAAGTACTTTACTCAACACATACACATATATGGTGGGAAATCCTTATCTCAATTTCATATTCTGTGCATCCAACGAGCATGGAGAAAAGTCAACATAAGTGAACAATTGATTTTGTTTCATGTATGTTGGATGGACAAAATTTGCAATCGAGTTAAGTTCGGGTGTCGATCACATATTAAAAATTGAGAGGGGGGTGAATCAGTATCAAGTACAATTTAAAAACTTTTTCAACTTATAATTAAGTACAATTTAAAAACTTTTTCAACTTATAATTAAACCATTCAATTATATCCAATGAGCAATGAAAAATAGTATAAGAGTTACACCAATAATCCACAATACACCATGCACAATATATGAGACATTATCAATAGTTATTGTTCAAGGGAAGTAATGACTTCCAAAGGTAGCTCCAGCTTCCAAATATAAAGGGAGGGATAAACCTCCAAAAGGAAGCTACAATACTCCAATATCAAGAGAGGGTTGACCTCTCCATCCTAGCCCCTTCCTTCCACCAAAGAATATATGAGAGATAATAAAACTTTACATTAAATCATCACCATCAACCAACCATCACATAGAACCTAATAATGCTTTCTGATACTTCTTCAACTTCTGCAATTCTTCAATTCTTGGAATACTCTGATCCTGTAGATAATATTACTCAGTGTATTCTCTAAAACTCCTCAAATTTTCACTCCTTGAATCCTCCCCAAAAATTAGTTATAGAGAGAATGGTAGACCTTATTCAATTTTGGTTTATTCAGGAGAGTGAACTTGTACAGAATGCCCCATGCTCAATATTTAACATCAGATTCTAAAACTTGCACACAAGAAATATACATCCTGTACTCTTTCCAATGAAATTGGTCTCACTTAATTTGGATTCTCTATGAATAAGGTATGACTATTTTACCTGGAACACCTGTTTATTACTAGGTTCATGACTAGTAAAAAACCCTATCTTCTACAGAATGTATTTCCAAACTTATAGTGAATAAAGAGATGAATTTTTTACCACAGGTACCTAGATATGTCTTCTTAATACCATATCAATTTCACCATTTGAATCGTTCTATAAAAATATTTATAGAGAAAATGGCAAGATAACCTGTAAATAACATACCTTAGAACACATCACCAAAAGACTTCATCCTCCCTGGAAATCCGGCCTTCTTTACTTCTGATTTCCTATGAAATTCGACTTGTGTGTGTAAAATGAATGTATAATGATATGTGTTTATACCCTTTATGTCACTTCCTTTTAACATTAGGTTCGACCTAACACTTTCTTATTTTTTAATTCTTTTCTTTAATTATCTTCAGGGCTGACCTGTACTTCCTTCTTCAATTCACTTTGTCATCTTCAAAAATTCATTTCTCCTCAACCACGAGGATCCACGTGATGTGCCACCTACCACCAGAAACAACATGATGTATACTATCCATCTATGGGTGTTGTGTCTACATGTGCATTGTCCTTCATGTCCAAATAACTTCATCAATCTTGCGGTCCAAAATTTCCACAAGTATAACAATGTCCAAAAAAGAAATCTTGATACCTGGGAGTAAGTGATATTCTTTGTGGTGTGGTCCATCTGGTTTCACGATCTATTCTTTGGCAGTTTCCTTCATAATGATTTCTTTCATACCTGCTGGGAGAGGATCTTCTTGATGTCTCATTCCTTCTAAATTCTAGTCTTCTATCTTGTTCTCGAGTGTTGGTTTCATCATTTTCATCTTCCTTCTCTTGTTTTGTTGTCTTCAAACTATCATTGTATCCTAGTCCTGTCTTTGCGTTTGGAGATCTTTGACTGCTAAGGATATCATCTCATTTTTCAGTGCCTTTTTTTTTAAACTTTTTAAACTTTTCTATTGTCAATAGTAACTCCCCTTTTGTGTGATCCAATTCTGCTTTCAATTTCTCATAATCTTCTAATTGTTCCTTCAAGATATCAATGGTATTTTTAAGCTTGTAATTCTCTTCTTCACAACTACTCAATTCACCTTTTAGTATTATGTTTGTGTTTCTAAGCTTGCTATTTTCAGTTTCAACATGCTTCAAATTTTCAAGATTCTCATCTTCTTGTTCACTCTCTGCATTGTCTTTGTATCCCCAAAAGGAATCAAGGTTGGTTTCTTCATCTGAATCTTCTTCAGAAATGATTTCTTCTTCTTTATATTTGTTGTGAATTGTTGGGTTATGAAGAGGACTACTCCTCCATCATTATCTTCTTCATCACTCTCATCTAAGGAGATGCCATCATCCTTGGAGTAGAAGCTCTTTTTATTGTTGAGACTTCTCTTTTTATAGTAGTAGTTTTCAACAATATGTCATATTATACCACAATTAAAGAATTTGAGAGGAGACTTACCTCTGTATCTTCCACTTCCCTTCCGAAACCTTCTTACGAAATTTGTTATTTCTTCATAAAAGTTGTTATCCTTGTCTTTTGTCTTCTTTATGGCTTTAAAGGCTGATTCATTATTTGGTTGGTCACATTCTATACCCATTCTCATTTCATATGCTATAAGAGACCCATGTAATTCATCCATTGTCATTTGGATCAAGTCCCTAGTTTCTTCAATGGCGGAGACCTTAGCATCATACTTCAAGAGAAGTGATCTCAACACTTTTTGTACCACAAAGGATTCATTGAGATCTTCAACTAATCCTCTGATAGAATTAACAACTTCATCAAATCTAAGAAAATAGGTTGCAATATCTTCCTTTTCATTCATCTTCAAATTTTCAAATTTTGCTCTATGTCATTGAAGCTTGACCTGCTTAACTTTTGGATCACCTTCATAGATACTCTTGATTTTGTCCCATACCTCTTTAGTACTCTTGCATCCCATCACTTTGCTATCAATGGTTGGTGTCAATGCTCCTATAATAACATGTCTGGCTTTTGAATCACAACTCATAAGCTTCTTCTCATTTGGATCGGTTGGAGCATTATTTGGGATTACGTAGCCATTTACAACTGAGTACCAAATGTCTACTCCTAAAGCTGTTAGGTAATTTTTCACTCTATCACTCTAGTATGCATAATTTATTCCATCAAATCTTTGAATCTCATTTGAAATGTTCTCATGGTAATCCATCTCTGCTCAGGATTTTCCTTCCATTGGTTAAACTGTTCTGAAGGCAACCTACTTTGATACCAATTGTTGATATTGAGAGAGGGGTGAATCAATATCAAGTAAAATTTTAAAAAAAATTCAAATTATACTTAAACCATTCAATTATATCCAATGAGCAATGAACAATAGTATAAGAGTTACACCAATACTCCACAATACACCATGCACAATATATGAGAAATTATCAATAGTTATTTTTCAAGGGAAGTAATGACTTCCAAAGGTAGCTCCAGCTTCCAAATATAAAGGGAGGGATAAACCTCCAAAAGTAAGATACAATCCTCAAATATCAAGAGAGGGTTGACCTCTCCATCCTTGCCCCTTCCTTCCACCCAATAATATATGAGAGATAATAAAACTTTACATTAAATCATCACCATCAACCAACCATCACATAGAACCTAATAATGCTTCTTGAGACTTCTTCAACTTTTGCAATTCTTTAATTCTTGGAATAATATGATCCTATAGATAATATTACTCAATGTATTTACTGAAACTCCTCCAAGTTTCACTCCTTGAATCCTCCCCAAAAATAAGTTATAGAGAGAATGGTAGACCTTATTTAATTTTGGTTTATTCAGGAGAGAGAACTTGTACAGAATGCCCTGCGCTCAATATTTAACGTCAGATTTTGAAACTAGCACACAAGAAACTAAAGCCTGTACTATTTCCAATGAAATTGATCTCACTTAATTTGGATTCTCTATGAAAACATTATGACTATTTTACCCGGAACACCTATTTATGACTAGGTTCAGGACTAGTCAAAAACCCTATCTTCCACAGAATGTATCTCCAAAATTATAGCGAATAAAGAGATGAAAGTTTTACCACAGGTACCTAGATATGTCTTCTCAATAAAATATCAATTTCACCATCTGAATTGTTCTATTAAAAAAATTATAGCCAAAATGGTAAAATAACCTGTTAATAATATACCTTAGAACACATCACCAAAAGACTTCATCCTCCCTTGAAATCCGGCCTTCTTTACTTTAGATTTCCTCTAAAATTAGACTTGTGTGTGTAAAATGAATGTATAATGATATGTATTTATACCCTTTATGTCACTTCCTTTTAACATTAGGGCCGACTTGACACTTTCTTCTTTTGTAATTCTTTTCTTTAATTATCTTCAGGACCGACCTGTACTTCCTTCTTCAATTCACTTTGTCATTTTTAAAAATTCATTTCTCCTCAACCATGAGGATCCACGTGACGTGCCACCTACCAATGGAAACAACATGATGTATACTATCCATCCATGGGTTTTGTGTCTACATGTGCACTGTCCTTCATGTCCAAATACCTTCATCAATCTTGTAGTCCAAAACCATTGACTAGGGTTGACATCAATGACAACAACCAATCTTCCAACAAATGGTGGGTTTT
Source organism: Picea mariana (assembly GCA_032191745.1). NCBI lineage: Eukaryota > Viridiplantae > Streptophyta > Pinopsida > Pinales > Pinaceae > Picea > Picea mariana. Next base: position 45,255 of record JASDQU010206303.1, read on the forward strand.
CCATCGGCATGACGATCGATTCATACATCTGTAGTCTCATCAAATTGACATCAAAGAGTGAAATATGTTAGGAGAGCATTATTTGCACCGTCGACACCCAAAAATCCAACATTGCTCTATAATATGTGCAATCCTCTGGGACAAAAATACTAAAGAACGATGGTCCACAATTTCATCCTAGTGAAAAAATTTATGATTATATTATTTTTCGTGGAAGTGATATCCAGGATTTTCATGTGAAATCCTCCCCACCAAATCAAACAACCTGTAAGATACATAGTGAACCAACAATAATCTACCTTCAATCAAAATACTCCTATCCATCTCAAGCAGCTAATGCATTTGGTCCAACTACAAGTGGGCTCTTACCAGATCTTGGTTCTCATGGTGCACATTATGGTGTACCCACATCACCATTTTGAGGTGGTAGTCCATTGTACCAAGCTACAAGGAACTTAGGATCATGAGGTTCCTCAACTGTTCCTCAAAGTGAAAATGAAACAAGGCTTGCAATGCCAATGTATTACCATGGATATTATGAACCCACAACTAGGATTCCTCGTGTGCAACAACAACCTTTGCATTTTCAGCCACCCCCTAGAAAGCCAATTTTGTTAGTGTAATTTAATATCCACATGTTCTCGTAGTATGCACCCATTGTCTGCCATCTCACATAGCTATCTTTAGTTGTCTTCAATTTTGATTATTGTCTACTTCAGTTTATCTGCAAGTTCTCAGAGATATGTTGGATCCATTATGTAACCCATGTATTATATTTAATACTAAGCATGGTATTGATTCCATATGGGGTTCACCCGCATATTGTTTATTGTTTTCTTGATTTGTTTTTTTCTTTGTCTCTGAAGTTGTCATTGTATTAGAGCAGGTTTTGTAAGCCTCTTCACAAAGGTGAGAGTATTCAATCTGAAACAATGGAGTGCAGAACAACTCCAGTTGATCCGTGGAGAATAGACTCCATGTGAAGGGAGAGCAGATCAGATTAGAAATTGAAGAGCAGTCTAGGGCATTGATCTATAGGGAAATTGATAGTGAAGTAGTGTGTACACTTGTCCATTTTTTATTCAGTCTCCCCCCATCCTCTCCAAATTTTAAAAAAAGGTTGGACCCCC
>JASDQU010206304.1:1040-15835 GCA_032191745.1 Picea mariana
GCCCTCCTGGATAAGCCCTAGCCCACATGACCATTAGCCCGTGACCTCAGTCTTACTACTCCGTCGGAGTTTCAGGGTTTGTGATGTCACAATACATAGGCCCACGGGATTCCCGATCCCTCAAATCCTGATCCTCCGTCGTGCTGACAGCTAGTCTCCACTATGGCTCTATCCTCCTTCTTTGTTGTTCTGACAGCTGGCCCCCCACTGATCGGGGTTTCGCGTATCGCGATTTCAAAATGCACGAACCACTCGTCTACAGGATCTCCGATATCTCGATTTTTCGACTCTCACCAGACCCCTGACACATGTCCCGTGTGGACGGACGGCCCAGATTTTGTTGGAGTTTCCGATATAGACTTCCTCGATCTCTTGTCCATGGGAATGCTAATTTCCCAATGCGCCAAAATGCCGATGGTACTTGATTTCCACCACGTTTCCTCTGCCAACGGACGGTCCAGATCCTCGTCGGGATTTCATGGCTATTGATGTCCCGATTCTCACGACCTCGAGAATCCCGATTTCCTGAGTGCTGATATCTCGATGGCTCCACCCCTGTCGAGATTTATCCTCCTATCCACGAGGAATTAACTCCCTTGTAGCTTCTGCAGATATGACGGCTGTCGGCAACCCTGCACCAGATCTAACGACTCAGATCTGTCTTCCTTCCCTACGCTTCTCCAGAGGCTTAACCTCCGCACGTCTTCTCCCGATCCAACGACTTACGGGATTTCCGAGTGAGATCCGACGGCTGTCGCTCTCCTCTTCTGTGCGCTTCTTCTGACGCCTTCATGGACGTGAATCTTCAACGGTCCAGATCTGTTTTCTCCAGTTGATCCGACGGCTGCTGCTGCTCCCTCCTCTGCACTTGGACAAATTCCTAGTTCTCAAAGGCTTCGACCTTTGCTTCTTTTCTTCTCTACGGACTCCTCAACCCTGAGCTTCGCTGCGCATATAAGGACGATGTTCCTCCTGAGCTTTTATAAACTCCGAACTCCTCCAGCGAGTTCTTCAGTCTCTGCACTCCTTGCAGCTCTACTCTGTGCGTGAAAGCACTCACCCTCCTGAGCTTATCCTTCACTCAAGCAACTTCTTCCTGAGTCCTTCTGGGTGTTCAGCAACCCAGTGAAGATCCCTCAGTGGATACTTCCTCCAGTAGAAAAACTCAAAGAGTTCTCTTTTCTCCTCTGTGCCTGTCTGCACACTGACTCAAATGTCCACCTGGCAGAGTGTCCTCTTACAGAACGTTCAATGGTTCTGTCTTCTTCTTTTGTGCACCTATGCACTCACTCGATGCCCACTTGGAAGAGCTCCACAGATCTCCTCAGAGATTTTGCCTTCTGTCTTCAAACTCTCACAGAGTTCTCCCTTCAATGCACCGCAACGCATACGCTCAATGCCCACTTGCCAGAGCCTTTACAGAATCCACAGCAGAATTCTGTCTGCAACTGTGTTTCTCATACACAGCCTTACCTCCAAGGTATTCAACAACCTTGAGGTCTTCTCCTGAGCTGATGATTCCAGTTCCTGTGCCATAGCACGTCTTTGTCTAAACCCGCAGTATTCAAAAGTGCTTCCTCAGTGCACCGGTATTCAGAGATCGCAGTACTCTGTCACACCCTCTTGGCATGAAACCTCAAAGACCTTCCCCTGAAATCACACAACTCCCTGCAAATGCAAATCTAACACACATACATTCACAACATATAAAAGAACACACACAGGCATCCATATAACACAGAATATCATGTAGGAAAAACTGCTTCTGATTATATTAAAATGGCAAAATGCCTGTTTGTACAAAGTGTTCCTGAGCTCTCCTTGGCTCTCCCCTCTCTGCTTTACAACCGTGCTTACCCAAAATGAGATACGAAATCTCTTTTACCTGAGGGGTCTCTTCGAGCTCTTCCCTCCAGGTTCACCTACCTTATTCAATTACAATAAATGGTTGTCTAGTCCAGCATCTGGATCTAGATCTCAGCCGATCTAGCATTAAAGCCGATCCTATCTACGGCCTGCACAAAGGCATGGCTTCCATGGCTCACCAGCCTAGACAATTTAATTACATTAAATTCAAATTTTAAATGAGGCTGCGCCTCTCTTCAATGTGCGATTTTGAATTCGCTGGCGTGGCTGGATGATGTGGAGAGATGCTCTTGCATCACTATAGAGCAAAGTTTATTTTTGAATGCAAATGTATGTATGCTGGGCAGATTAAGGGTTGGGGCCTAGCCCTAGCGCCCGACGAAAACTCGCATGCGACCGTTACATATTCCCACTCTTTAAACTATAGTGCGTATGTGTGTGGATAGCGCCCGGGGCTGGAAACTGAGGGCCAACAACCATTTCAGAGCATGTGGAGCATAAGGGCTTCAATACATAGGCCATAACCACATGACCAGGAGTTAGAACCACAGGGGCCAATGCGCTAGCACTAGACCAGGCCCACATGGAGGGCGCGAATATGACCAGGGGCCCGGATTTTGTGGGAAGCACCCTATATTATCCCAAAAGTGGGTTTTTAACCATATATTAAGATTTTAAATGATCTTGGCCATTATTGGAGGATCTGGAGCTCTTTTTGAGGCCACATATTGGGGGGAAGTTGGGAGTTTGTTGCCAAATTCAAGCCTATATAAACTAGAGGTTCTTGGTAGCCTCGAGGAGGTTCAAAACATGAAAATGATGAAGAATTGTAAAGCCAAAGCCATTTTTATGCAGGGAAGCTATTGAGGAGAGAAACTTTGCGAGCCATTTTCGGGAGCTTTGTTCATCTGTTTTCAGTGTCATCAGTTGTGATGGGTTCTTAAGATCTTGCAGAACACATCCAGATCAGGTTTTAATCCATTCAAAATTTTAATGATGTACTTGAAGCTTTGAAGGGAAATAAGAAAGCCTCAACCACTGAGACAAAGGCCCAGAGACGTAGACAATCTTGAGCCAAACTCCATTATCAAGATTTGTGTTATGGTTTGCTACTCTTATTTTTCATTTTATGTTCTTTAAATGTTCTAATGAATGCAACATACTTTCATTAATATCCTTCTTCACTTAATTCCTAATGGTAAAATAACTCATGAAAAATACTTAACCAAGTCATTAAAAGATCTTTTCAGATCAATGAGCATGCCCTTATTTTCCAAAGAGGATATGTAAATATTCCACCAAATCAAAATACTTGACAATCCTTTGAATTATGTAGATCAATCTGTCTAGTCTCGATGACTTAGTGGATATCGGGCTTCTCATTGGCCATAGAGAATCACCAATGACAATTGTATTCTTAAGTTGTCTTGCTCACAACTTTGAGTCCTTGGAAGAGGGCTAAAGATTCAATCTACTTATTAGAAGTCTCCCCTAAACCCTAGGTATAGGTCAATTCACAATATCCTTCGGGGTTGTAAATAACCACTCCCTTCAGTACATGCCACCCCAATTATTTATTTATTGACATTTTTAACGTCAAATTATAATGTTAAAAAACAATGTGACTTGGCCACTAGTTGCCATCATTGATAACCATGGATCCCCTTAGGTTAATGTTAAGTTTTAAAATGAAATGATGAAATTGTAGAGTTAAAATAAACTACTTTACCTAGATAGAGAGAAAGTACATAATGCTAGAATAGATTCATCTATCTAGTGGGATCCCTTCGCTATGCTAGGGTAGAGAGAGTCCCGATAATGCTTCTTCCTTTTCTTCCATAGTTTTGTTCCTTTCCCAGTTGATGGGAATATCTTCGAATAAACCAAGAGAGAAACAATAAACAAAAGCAATATATTTTAAATTAACAAATTATAATGGTGATTTGTGTCATTGTAGGTTGGCATTTGCTGGGGTTGTCTTCTCTTTTTCTTCTTATAAACTTCTATCCATTATTTCTGTTAGACTTGCAATTGTGGGATGAGTTCCTATAGCTCTCCATCTTCAAGTTTTTCTTCACTACTATCTTCCTTTATTGAGAGTGTGATGTCTAGATATCCCAAGTTCTCATTCTCTTATTTTACCTCATCGCAATGTAAGAAAAAAACCACCTATCAGAGGCTTTTGCATTACCACTTCTCCCTTCTTCATTTCTAGCGAGGCGGGTAGTTGAAAGTTTTAGTGGATTTTTTTATTTGGTGCGCTTAAACCATATTTATTGCACTAGTGAGCCAAATTAACAATTGCATCAGTGTGTACAATAGAAATATACACTGGCGTTAGACCTTCTACTAAATTGGAATAAAACTCAATTTAAAAGAATTTAAAACAAATTATATTTGGTGTCTATTTTACTTATACATGCACAAGTGTGTTGTGATATATAACGCACTAGATTAGGTTCAAATATTTTGAAATATAATTAATAAAATATTATCGATGTGCCTTATAAATACATCACTGCATCATTGGTGCGCTAACTTAACAATCACACCATTGCAAACAACAGATACACACAAATGATACCAAATTTTCATTTTTTGTCTATGCGAAAATCATGTCTTAGTTGAGAAGAGACTAGGTAAATTGATTGTTATCATATAATTTATATTTTTAGTAGTTTAAAATTTAAAATCTAGCTTTAATTTGATAGTTTTTTCATTTGTTTTCAAAAAATTCCATGTGATTCATCTTGTGCATTTGGCTCACGCTAGTTGTTGATTCTTTTATTGGTTTTTTTGGGATCTTTTGGTTCATTCTTGCACGCGTCCCGTCCTTCTTAACGCTAGGGATTTTTAGACCCAAGGTTCATCCAAAGTTGTCCAACAAAAACCCCAAAACATTGGCATATCAATCCTCGACCAAGGTTGAGGAAGGTCTCACTCGAGATGCAAAGGGGATCACAAAGACCATAAGGTTTTGTGACAGGGATGAATGTTTAAACATACGAAACATCACTGCAATTGGCATCCATATAACTAATGTTTGATAGACTATTTATGACTAAGAATTAAAACTATACACACATATAGTCAACTCATACATAATAGACACATAATGTATTAGAACCGTTCTATCTTTATTACTGGAAGCATTCCATCATACCTGAGATATATATTGCATAGGATAGACACATATGACAACCATAGAACTTTATATTTTCATTATAAAAAACCTCATAATTACAATATGCTGCAAAATGCGCCTTTTTTCAAAACTCAGGCATAAAATAGAGACATAACTATATTCAAAGCATTATGAAAATACAACAAGCTTAGAGTGAGCTCGATACAAATAGCTATGCTAACTAAAAAACTCTCCAACTAGCTAGCTCTATTTCTGATGTTAGAGCTGTTGATATTATGGTAGCTGCAGGAGGTATTAAACCTCCACATGTAACCCTGACAAGAATAGAATATTCTGGGAAGCAAGAAGAAACCCTAAAGCATTGGACATAACCCTAGAAGACAAGTCGGCCAAAGAAAATAATTTAGAGAGTTTTTATCCTCCAAAAAGGGAAGTCGACCCATACAGCTAAGGAAGAGTAGTATAAATACAGGATGCCAGAGCTCATTTGGACACACACAACTCGCAACTGTAGAAATTTAGTAAGTGTGCAAGTTTGGAGAGTAGCTGCAGCTGCAACTATTACAACTAGTATTTTTTGTTTTAGGCTTGGATTTTCTCTTGGTTATGGTTTCGAATTTCTGCTTGGTACGCTAGCTCTGGAGAGTAGTATGCTACCTTGATTGGATTTTGGATCTAGGGTTTGCTTCCAGAATTATTCTCTTTGTCAAGGTTAAGGTGCTCAGGGGTGTCTTCGACCTATGGTTGGGTGACAATATTGCTATATTGTCTATGGTTAAACGAGCATGCCTATTATTTATAACAGGTTATGGGCCCACACTATCTTCGGACAATCAAACCACTGGAAGATAGATTGGGAGGATTTTGCTCAGTTTCAGTTGCAGTTGCAGTTAAAATTTTTGCTGCAGCAACGAAACCCTAACCCTCTTTTTAAGGCACCTTAAGTGAAGAGATTGAACTAATTTATGGATAGCCTAGTGCACCCTAAGCTAGCACACCTCCTGGTACTCTCAACAAGCTAAGATGTCAAGTTTGAATTTTTGGTCAAAGTCAAAGGTTGACCAAGTCAAAGCAGTCATGAATTACTCTATGAAGTCAGAATACAAGTTAGAAGGGGCTTATAACTTCAGAGCATGGAAGACAAGGATTGACCTCATCCTTGCCAAGAATAAAGTATTGGATATCGTGAAAGGAAAGATCGTGGAACCACAATTTGAAGAAGGAAAAGAGAAGGAACCTTAGAACGTTGCAGTTATGGAGAAGTTCAAGGACAATGCCATCAATGCCATGAGTATCATAGTGGACTCGGTAAAAGACCACTTGATACCCTACATCTCTCGTCTTGACTCATCTAAGAAGATGTACTATGCCCTAACTAATCTCTTCTCAGTCAGAAACATTGGACAAGTAATGAGTATGAAGAATGAGCTTCGTGACATGAAAATGAATGACGATGAAAGCATAACATCATACTTGGTGAGAATCTCTTAGTTAAGAGATCAACTACAAGCTATTGAAGAAATTATTTCAAGGAACTAGTAAATATAGCACTCAACAACCTTCCCAAGACATGGGATGCATTTGCTGCAAGCATGAACTAAAGAAAGGAGTATCTCACATTTGAATAACTTTGGACTTGTTGTGCACAAGTAGAATCAAGGATTAGCACAAAAGAGAAATCCCAAAAGAAATACGATGATCAAGCCTTCACAACAAAATTCAAGAATAAGAGGAAGTTTGGCTCAAGGAAGGAAACAGATGGAGCATCAATTGCTGAAGAAAGGGAACCCTCAAAGAAGGCCAAGCAGGATAAAACAAACTTCTTCTTCTAAGTCGAGGTAATAATATTCTTCAAAGTTCTTGTACATACCATGTTTACATAGTTTCTGTACATATCTTGCATACCTATTTCTTAGAAGATAATATGTTCAAGTGAAACAATACCTATGGAAGAATAACAAGATACAGATTGCTATCAAGATGACTACAAGTCAAGCAATACACATGAAAAGATGAAGTACGCTGACAACCCTTGGTAACAATTCTTGTGGAAGCTATTATATAAGTAACAACTGCCAGATAAGCCAAAATCAGAATCAAACTTGATGAGACCCAGAAGAAGTCAAAACAGAAAGAAGTCAAAAATCAAGAGGAAATTAGAAAAATACTTGTGACACTTTGTAGAAGTCAATAAGGATGTAGACGAAAGCGTGGACTCTCTTAGATGGAGGGAGCTGTTTACAAAATTCCAAAAGAAGAGCATGCATTCATGCATGAAGCAAGGATTAGGAGGGAGCTAATCCTAAATGATATGATCCATTGAGGATTATGAAGTATCTGTCCATGTTCCAATTGAAAGTAGTAGCCATGATAAGCAACACGTGTTCAGTTTGACTCTAGAAAAAGTCTTCTTCGAAAAGAAGCCTTAAATTATCCTTGGTTGTCCATCTACATACATGATTCTATGATGAAAGGAAGAATTTGGAATATTCATGGAATATAGAAGAACCCATGGTCCCAAGAGATAAAGAGAGACATGAGGAAGAACATGAAGATTCCAAGAAAGAAAGAAAAGCAAGAACAACCAGTTATTGTACTGAGAATCACAAGATTACCAGCTTGGTTTGAACCCACTAAGAAGCAATCAAGAAAAAGAAATGGAAGTCATGATAAAGAACAGTGTATGTAAGAAAATTTGAAAAAGACTTATGAATGGAAGCATTGCAAGATTCATAGTTTCTTCCAGAAGGAGGGAGAAGACTACGTCACAACTTGTTCTAGTAAACCATATATACCTTTTGTAGTATCCATGGATTGGAATTTACATGTGAAAGACTGTTCTTCCCAATAAAGCAAGTGAGAAAGAAGATTATACCAGAAAGAGACCCATATATGCAGATATAAGAAGACCTTGTATGGATTCAAACAACTTGATGCAGAGTATCTCATAAACAACAGAAGCGTAGTGAAAAATTTCTATGACAGAGATAATGTATCAGAATAGTTACTTAGAAGTCTGGGATGATGGATTGCTAATCCATGGAAAACTCTCTTGATGACAGAAGAAGCGCTACTTGGATATGTTTCAGTTTGAGCCTTGCCATGATATCATGAGGTAGCAGGAAACATAGGTGTTGAACTCGACCATGATATATTGTAATGATCAGAGCTATATGAATCCTTAAGAGAAAACCAGTGTTCCATGACAGACCGAAGTACATTGAGATCAAACATTATATTCTCTATGATGAATTCTAGAAAAGAGAAGTGGTTCTCCAATATATCTCCACACATTAGCAGATAGCATATATTTTGGTAAAGCCTCTGTCCAAGATGAAAAGTTTGCGTACTTAAGAAACAAGCTGGGGCTCGTAGAGACAAATTCCCTATTGAAAAAGGAAGATATTACTCCTAGGTTGGGAGGGAGCATTGATATGTTATTGATTTATGGACAGTCATTTTTCAGTTTGAAAAATGGTCCAGGATGAGAAGTTCCTTTCCAGTTCGGAAAGTGGTTTGAGATTTCTGACGGATAAGCATTTTTCAGTTCAGAAAATGGTCCAGATCGGACAATCATTTTCGTAATAAAAATGGTCCTATAGATTGCTGATGTACCATAAACAACGATTCCCCTTATGGCCAGTGTGGGGGAATGGTCTAGGAAAATCATTCTTCTTGGCGGTCACTCTGAGTAGTGGTCAAGTAGAATGGTCTGCCTTGTCGGGCAGTCATTCTTTCAAAGTTCACAATGGTGAGCAGTTTCGAAGAATGGTCTGTTTTGGAGGTTAGTGCAGGACAGTCATTTCCATTAGGAAATGGTTCGGACACTCATTCCCTAGGGAAGACTCATTCTATCCAGGTTGCACTATGCTTAGTCCTGGAGGAATGGCCTAGTTAGGTGAATGGTCCAGGTTCAACAATCAAGGACATACATTCCCTAGGGTAGACTCATTCTCTCCAGGTTGCACTATGATTAGTGCCGGATGAATGGCCCAGTTAAGTGAATGGTCCAGGCTCAGAAATCAGGGACAATTATTCTTCTATGCTTGAGAAGAATAGTNTGAGGGCACATGCTCTTCCAAATATCACAAATGTGCGTGGAAGAATGGCCTAGATGACTCCGTTTGTATCATGATATTGTTATGCAGGTTGATATCAGATGATATGATTACTGTGGAGACTGTATGTCTCTGGACAATAGCTGCATGCCACTGTGGTGGATGCGTTCCACTGGTTAAATAGCCGTGTGCTACTTGGTGTGGTTGTGTACCATTGGATAGTAGTTGTGTACTACTATGGATAGACACAGTTGTGTTCTATTGAATGTCATTGTTCTGATTTCCATGAAGACTATCGGTAGTGTTGGAAATGATTACCAGCTAGATGGATAGCCAGTGTGCTAGTGGAAAGATATTCTCTAGACGAAAAATGGTCCAGGACAATTATTCTTCTAGGACATATGTTCGGATTAGAAGAATAGTCCTTATATCCCATGGCGTGGATTCCAGCATTTGTTGGAACAATTATTCTTCTAGGACATATGTCCAGATTAGAAGAATGGTTCTTGTACCACTATATGGAGTGAGTGACTTATTCAACATCATGCTTGATTACTTAGATGGAGTGTGGTTTCGAGAGATGATGCAGTTGATGCTATCAGATGATATTGATAGTGATGATGGTGCTCGAGATTTAATCATGAGAGAGCATGTGTGGCTATGATGATGCTATTGATCAAATGGTATGTTTGTGCTCAAGACCATTGCTTTCAATACCTCCCTAGCTAGGAGGGAGTGTTGATATTATGGTAGTTGCGGGAGGTATTAAACCTCCACATGTAACCCTAACAAGAATAGAATATTCTGGGAAGCAAGAAGAAACCCTAAAGCATTGGACATAACCCTAGAAGACAAGTCGGCTAAAGAAAATAATTAATAGAGTTTTTAGCCTCCAGAAAGAGAAGTCAGAAAGTATAAATACAGGATGCCAGAGCTCATTTGGACACACAAAACTCACAATTGCAGAAATTTAGTAAGTGCGCAAGTTTGGAGAGTAGCTGCAGCTGCAACTACTGCAACTAGTATTTTCGGTTTTAGGCTTGGAATTTCTCTTGGTTATGGTTTGGACATTCTGCATGGTATGCTAGGTCTGGAGAGTGATATGCTACCTTGATTGTCTTTTGGATCTAGGGTTTTCTTCCAAAATTATTCTCTTTGTCAAGGTTAAGGTGCTCGGGGGTGGCTTCGGCCTATGGTTGGGTGACAATATTGCTATATTGTCTATGGTTAAACGAGCACGCCTATTATTTCTAACAAGAGATTCCTTTTATAGTTTTCTTTGCTGGGGAGTGTTGTCACTTTCTGTTCCTCTCCATTGGGTCGTCTTATACAACTGCCTCACACATTTATGGTGTCTTCCAATGCTCCATGTAGACTTCCTACAACAAGGGAAATCTTAACTTCCTGGTCAACTCATTCTCTGGCCTTACGATGTCTTGGTATGATATTGGCATTAATCATTTGGGGAGATTTCACGATGATTCCTTTCTTGATTTCGAGGGGAATATTTTGGTTTTTTGGTGCACTTGAAAAAAGTGGGATTGATGTGCACTTGGTAGTCTTTAAGTGTGGTGCGCGACTCACAAAACTCAGTCTGGTGTGCAGTCTACGTAATTCCTCGTGCATTTCCTTAGGCGTGCACAAAACTATGGAATGAGTGTAGAGTGCCTCCCTGTGGGCCGAATCTTCTATGAGAAAAATAGAATTTTGAAAGAAACTCAGAAATCATATGGGTCCACTCAATTGTTTTCCTCCTAAGTTCCTCCTGAATGTACCAACTTCGAGGGACCATGTCCATTGTGTGAACGAAATGATGGACCCATTGGGCTTGAGGGATATTTTTAGAGATCCAATGTCTCTCACAAAATGAAATGTGTTTATGAGGATCCTCAGTTCCCTGATATCAATTTTCTAGATCAAAATTAATGATAGGTTGGAATCAAACTTTTATGAACTTGGATACTTGCACCCAGCTATGAATATTTGATTGATGGGTCACCCACCACCACACAGGGGTCCCTCGAACCACTTCATCCATGACCTGAAATCTCTGCTCCGCTGGAACATGTTTATCCATATGTAGGAGGAAGGTCTCCACTAGACCTATCCCATCAAACCATGGGGCATCAGACAAATCAGACCCGATCCACTGCACTGCTTTTGTTATCCTTACACATCTGCATGTGGAAACTTCGTAGAGCTTATTTTTCCACCTATCCATGGCATCCTCAAAATCTGTGTCTTAAGAATTGACACTTCTCCAACTCAATTAAACAACTACAGTGAGGTTGATGTAGTCCTCCATGCACCCCATGAACTTGTAAATATTTTCGATGACCGAGATTCATGCATCCTCATCCATGGGATCATTGTATCAATCTCCCTCATATGGATCTAATGGTGCAACCACGCGCAGGGTGTCAGTTTCAAAGGACATTTTCATCTTCTTCAAATTTAACACCGCATTATTGTCAAAGGCCCAATCCATCCCTAGTAGTGCAGGATATGGATCCGACTCATCCATGATCGCAATGAATTCTAAGTCAAACTTTGTTTTCACTCCTTTGATGTTCACTAGGTATTTCAAGATTCACTAGGTCTTTTATCAAAAATAACAATTGACTAGGAGCCGACATAAGCTATGTAAAAAATATAGCTTGCCAAGTCGAGGAGGATAAAATGCTTGCAGAGGCTCCTTCATCTACTATACATTGATGGATGGTTTTTGAATAATATCCAACCTTTATTTGAAAAGGCACAGAAGGAAGGAAAGGATGTGACTAGAGGCATTCCTTATATGGAATGATTGGATGTCAAAGGCATAGATATGGGAGTACCCATCCTATTAAGAGGTGGAAAGAAGGTGGTCATCATGACTTCTCCCAACATAGATGGGGATGTACAAGTCGGTCCTCCCCTATTGGATGACCCATTAATGCTTTCCATGGTATGAGTATTACTAAGGCAATAAAAAGAAACACCAAAAGGTCTATTCACCCGAATGAGTAAAGGGTCTATGATACCAACAAAGACGTTGATAAACCACAATAGAAATTTTGTTTTAATGAAGAAGAAAACAATAACCTATGGCAAACTAGACACAAATTTCACCATAGAGCATACCCCTAGCAAATCTAAGCCAACAATAAGCAACAAGTGGATAAAGATGTTCCTTCTGAAAACCAACCGTCTTGGGGGAATCAAGTCTCCAGAATGTTGGTTAGCGAAGGTGTAAGGAACAATTACGGTAACCTTGACACAAAAACCCTTACTCGTGTAAGAACCTTTGTGAACACAGGCACCCTCCGGGGGACTGAAGAAAATATTCGACATCTATCCTAGGTATTGCAAGCACTTCCCTCTGACACTCCCTTGTGTAGATACCTAGGAAAATACACTAAGGTTACCACTTTACAACAAAATGGTTGGGAGGATAGTCACAGGGTGAACCACATGCATGGGCAGGGTAACAAAGCTCGAAGCTTCGAGAAGAGATACCTCCTAGAGAGGTGTGGGCACTTTAGAAACCCCCATTAGTGTAGTAGTCCAAGTAGTTCAAAAAACACCAAGACAAGTAGAGAGGGGTATCCCTCCACTTTCCCCAATGAAGCCTACTACTTGACACCTGGGTTAGAGGAGATTCTCGACTCACTTGTTGCAACAATGGATTTTAAACTCATTAATTACTTCTACATTTGGTTTTTTGGTCCAATCCAAAGTAAGACAAAGAATGGAAATGAAATGTTTTCTTCTTCGATGAAAACTATATATGGAAAGGAATAAGAGGTTTGTTTTTCTCAAATTAAAACAAGATAGAAATCACTCAAATCCAAATGGGACTATCAATAACTCCAAAAGACCATTTTGAGATCCCAAAATTCTCAAGCAACACTCCAATGCAATTATGAAAAGAGGTCCTCAAATGCTCCAAAAGGGATGATCGCAAAATAAAATTTTTATTTTTGTTTTTTATACTATGCCAAGAATAATAAAAAAATCCTTCCAAAACTAAGTTCTAAAGGTTCTCTCGCCAAAGATTAAGGACCCTAGGCTTCACAGGAAAAAACGTCGAATTTTTTTTGCGAAAAAATGTTTTTTTTGTTGTTGCACCGTACATGCCTTTTTTTGTGAACCCTACATGGGGTGTCATGGGTTGAATTCAATTGAATAGAAACATGGTCTTTTGTTATCAGTCTACAACTAGTGACACCACTAGTGAATCTTATGAAATTTGTGAAAATTTTACTCTGTCGTTGGTTAGAAGTACTGCAACTAGCGACACTGTCATTGGTCAATAGTAATGTAACCAAGGACAATGTCCCCCTGTCTCTAACATCAAACAAGCGACACACCACAAAGTTTTTGAAAAACTACTTGATTATGGACCATAGGAGTAAGATATGGAAGATCTACTCTCCAAGAGGGTGATGGGGAAGAGGATAAGCTACTAGAAAACTTCAGGACCCAACAAGCACAAAGGAAAAAATCAACTGAAGGAGAAAATGGGTTCTATCCCAAGTGGAGTTGCCAATTTTGTTAACAAAGATTTCCCTCCTGCAGATAAAAAAGCTCTACCTTGGGTCTTCCCTTGACCCAAGATAGAAAAAATATAGACTACAACATAAGATTTCCTAGATCTATGAAATTTAAATATTCTTTATGTTATGGGATGGAGATAAATAGATGGTTTCCGATGGTTTCCTTATGTACCCGATTGACGCAACTCTAGAGATCCTGCTCTATCTCCTGCAATCTACTTCCTACACACAAGTGACAAAAAAATACCAATATACAAACCCTTTCAAGTGTTATGAAATTCAAATCTATTCTAGATGTAATCTAACCTAACCAAGGAAAGATCATATCTACCATGCAAAATTGAATACAACATATTTGGGAAGGGAAAAACACATAGATTTATATTCATAAATAAAATAAAGGACGAGTACATCAATGTAATCATACCTTGAGTCGTGATGTTGTTCTCCTTGGATCTTGCTTCAACTCTTCCTTTTTCCCTCACTCTTTTGAAACTTTACCAACATATACTTGCTTTCAATTCTTTCCCTTTCTTCCCTTGGCCAAGCCTCTCTATATAGATTAGTGAAAGAGGTTTATGGTGAGTATTATAGGTGTCTCAATTCATTCTCATCTCATGAAGAACTTTTAATATGCTGAATTTGCGAGGTCGCTTGGAGAGATCACAACTCATCTCATCGCCAATTTCCTCAAGAGTGATGAAAACTGTTTTTTCAGCAGTGTTTGTTATAGCAAGATTTTCCTCACCCTATGCAATATTGCACAGAAGGCCTTTTTCCATTTCCCTATGCAGACTTATAATCCCTGTTTGTAAATCCCAGAGCTAAAAATACATATTTTTCCACATGTATGCACCTTGCCTACTATACAACATGCGTATACGCAGGCTGCACCACTACAACCTGAGTACATCGAGATTTGTGCCCAAAAATGAAAAATGAAGTTGGGTTTCCATGTTACGACATGAGACATGTGATCCTTGGCCTTCCATATACTGGAAACATTCTGACTCGGCCCTTCAGTTCCATTTGAAGGCTATAAATGGGCCAATTCTGATCTATGGAAAAGAGGAGAAAGAATTCAACTTTGAGAGCAAAGTTACTCTGGAGAAATTATCTACATATTGAGTCTGCATCCCTTTGTCCTTTAAGTATGAAAAAGGTGTTCAACCCCCAAGCTCTTCCCTT
>JASDQU010206309.1:11981-22165 GCA_032191745.1 Picea mariana
ATTACTATGCTAAGAATGAAATTTTATTGGCCAAATATGAAAGGTGAAACAACAAAATATCTAGATAGATGCTTACAGTGTCCAGAAGTTAAGGTTGGGCACTAACATCCATTCAGAATACTATAGCCTTTACACATTCTAGAATGGAAATGAGAAGTGATAACTATGTATTTTACTATACAGTAATACAGTTACTATACAGTAATACAGTTACTATACAGTTACTAGAAGTAACTACAAAACAAATTTAGAAGAAAGGGTAAGGTTAGTAGCTGAAAAGGACCTAGGATATCAAAATATTAAGTTAAATATTGTTGATAATTTCGTAGGAATAGAAGAATCAGATTTTAGATTTTCAAAAAGTGGATTGTTAATGTATAAAAACAGATTATATGTACCCAAATCTAATCAAATTAAGCTATTAATTTTAGATGAGATACATAAGAAACCATATTCCTGACACTCGGGATACCGAAAATTAATTACTATGCTAAGAATGAAATTTTATTGGCCAAATATGAAAGGTGAAACAACAAAATATCTAGATAGATGCTTACAGTGTCCAGAAGTTAAGGTTGGGCACTAACATCCATTCAGAATACTATAGCCTTTACACATTCTAGAATGGAAATGAGAAGTGATAACTATGTATTTTATTACTGAATTTCCTAGAAGTAGTAAATAAAATGACTCAATTATGGTTGTGGTTGATAAATTAAGTAAGGTAACACACTTCATACCTATGAAATCAACCTACAAGGCTATTAATATAGTAGAATTATTCATGAAGGAAATATTTAGGCTACGTGGAATCTGTAAAGTTATAATATATGATAGACATGTTAAGTTTATCGAAAATTTTTGGAAGGATTTATTTAAAGTGTTAGATACCCAATTGAACTTTAGTACTACTTATCATCCCCAAACATATGTGAAAACTGAAAGAACTAATAAGATTATTGAAAACATTCTTAGAATATATGTTATGGAAAGACATGGTAAATGGAAAGAATATTTATACATAGTTGAGTTTTCTTATAATAATCGTTATCAAGCTTTAAAAAATCTTAGTCCTTTTGAAATTATTTATGGAATAAAATGTAATACACCTCTTTCATGGAGTAATCCTCTTAATAGATTGATGATAGGACCATATATGTTGAAAGATATGGAACGAATAGTGAAACAAGTACAAGAGAACCTGAAAGTATCATAGGAAAGGCCAAAAAGATATGTTGATGCAAAAATGACTCCAAGAGAGGTCAATATTGAAGATCATGTGTATATTACAGTTAAACCTAAAAGGCGTTATTTACGAATCGACAGGTATACTAGGTTAGCACCTAGATATTATGGCCGATTTGATATACTTTCTTGAATAGGACATGTATCTTATCATCTTGCACTTCCAACTATGGTAAACGTACATGATGTGTTTCACGTTTCATTATTGAAAAAGTATGTACATGACCCTACTCACATTGTTTATTGGAAAATGATACACGTGGAACCTATGGGCGAGTTCCTAATAGAGTCGGATCGTATTATTGACAAGAGGGAACCTACAGTCTCGAATACATTCGTAGTATATGTAAAGGTGTAATCAAAGCACCTTAGTTCAGAAGAGGCTACTTGAGAAATAAAAAGTAATATGCCAGAAGCATATCCATTTCCGTTCCAGAATGGTACTCATGGAAAATGGTTATCACCAAGGACGATGATAATTTCTAAGGGGGGGTGTATGTGATACCCCATGACTTAAAATTTAATTGTTATTTCTATTATTAATTTTATTTTAGAATTTTAATTAATTTTCCAAAAGGAAATTTGGTCGATTGACCAAATCTGAATTGTAAAACCTCATTATTTTATGAAAATAAACACACGTGTAAAAGGGGAACACATTGAAGCAGCGATTAAAGAGGGAGTAACGAATCTAAATGGGTTGGCCAAGTGCCAGCAGATTGAGACAAGTTGTGGATTTAACTCAACCTTAAAATAACACATTGTAGATTTATAGGAGAATATTTGAACATGTGTAGAATTAAATCTCATAGGTGTTCAATGAGCAGGAGCGTCAAGACAAGTTTCACAAGTCCTAGGAAAAATAAAAATAAGTCATAAAAAGGGAATGGGACACCATTCCTAGAATGTGAACTATTAGCTTGAGAAGGCTACACACTGAACTAACTTAACACAATGATTTTTTTTAGATTACACACAACAAGTTCATAGTCAAAATTATGGAAGAGGCCACATATGCAACCCCTTGGATTCCAAACTCAGCTCGAGGCTGACATAGGTTGACATAGACTCTACTCTAAGTTTGGGAGGAACATGGTCTTCAACGTGTGGTTTCCCCAAGTTTCAGGTTTTACTTCTTTGTTATAAATATGTTCATATGATTGCTTACTGTGTTTTATTGTGCATTATTGTGTCCAAAATCATTGGTTATAAAGAATAAACAAATCGTAACAGTATTATATTTAAGTGCTTGTTATGAGAATATAGATACAGATCATAAGTTTCATGTAGAAAAACTGTGAAAGAAAAAAAATAGTTATTATGATCCTATATCTACGAACATAATCATATTATGAGTAGTAAATCAATAAATCTAATAGGTAAAACCTAGTTACTCAAAAATAAATTGTATTCGGATAAGAAACATGTAGTGAAGAGATAGGGTTCAACAACTTAGACTGTATATATTTCAAGAAGGAATTGTTACAGATTAAAGATAGTTCAACAAGATACACTGTATATATTTTGAAAGGGAATTGTTATAGATTAAACAAAGTTCAACATGATACGTTGTATATATTTCTAAAGGGAATAATAAAAGATTAAATAGAGTTTAACAAGATACACTATGCATATATTCAAAAGGAAATCGTTACATATTAAACATAGTTTAAAGAGTAATGATTGTTTATGTTTAATAACAGAAACAATGGTAATTAAATTGAGTTTAATGTAGATATAAATAACGATGGTATAATTCCAAAAAGGAATCATAAATAGAGTACATAACATGAATGATTATACAAAATTATTTGATTGACTAGCTCGACCATATGTATAAAGAGAGGAGTCATGTTTTATGATGCCAGACTTGAAATGTAATTAAGGAATGGAACTCGAATAACTTTCCATGAAAGGGTATTTATGAGTTTCCATGATACCAAACTCCTCAATACCTACACAATAACAACAAAAAAGTTAGAATGTTATGCAAATTTTATTTAGTCAACAAAATTTATAGATGTAAATAGAGATGAACTTACCATGGATGTACATAATTCCCTTATAGCTCCTTCCATCACTTTTGAACAACACTCGAGTGTAGAGGGTTGCTGAATAGTTGATGGGTACCCCTCGCAACAATAAGGAGGTCCCATCATTAGTTAAATACCCATAAATAAATGTTGGATTACTGAGAGGGGGACTGAATCTGTAATAGAGAAATATAATCTTTTTTAAACATATAATGAAAGTGTTATATCAATGTAGCATTATCATCCAATATTTGCAGAGTAAATAAACAATGAACAAATGAACAATCATACACATATACAATACACCAGTGTTTTTACGTGGAAACCCAAAGAGAGAGAAAAACATATAATGTTTTTTTCTTATATGTCTTGAAGAATTACATTCATTGGAAGCACCAACTTCATTTATTTTCCATCTGCAACTAAAAGGAGGCTCGGACCCCCTAGTTTCTTAGACTACAACCTGATGGGAGCTCCAACTCTCCAATTCCATGGCTACAACTAGAAGGAGGCTACAACCCCCTTTGTTCTCCGGCTACAACCGAAAGGTGGCTACAACCACCTATCCTTGACCCATCCAACCGCCCTAATGTATAAGTAGAATGAATGAAGCATTGTCACACTATCGCTGTGAGATATACTAATGTAAACCTGTACTAATAAACCTTCACCAAAAAACCTATACCAATAACTTGAACCATGTATCAACCATGCATCAACCTATACCTCAACTTGTACCATAAACAAGTGCATCAACCATGCACCAACTTGTACCGAACAACCTGTAATCAACTTGTACCATAATCAAGTGCATCAAGCATGCACCAACTTGTACCACAACCTACAAACCTTCCTTAACTTTAACAACACAAGACTAGCATTTTCATCAAACTTTACTTTAGTATCATATGACTAGTTTTGGACTAGTCAACAACCTAACTTGAAATAATCATAACTATGTACCTATAATGAATAAAGATATAGAAATAGTACACAATTTTCTTCAGTGTGTTTTATGTAATTCCTCCATGTTTCACTACTTGGAACCTCTCAGAAAAGGAGTTATAGAAAAAATAACATACATTGTTGAATTTTGTCTTATTCTATATAGAGAACTTGTAGAGTGTGCCCTGCATGGAATATTTGTTATATGGATCTGAAAACATTAAAAATAATACTGTAGACTGTACTCTAACCAACACATTTGGTCTTACTCAATTTGGATCTGTTATGAAGAAGTTATGACGTTTTTACCTTAAACACATGTTTTAGACTAGTTTCAGGACTAGCCACAAACCTTATTTTCCACGGAGTGTAACTCCAACAATACAACGACCCACAAGATAAAATTCATACCACATCTACTTGGATATGTTTCCTTAATGACCTACCAATTTCACAGTCTGAATCATTATAGGAAAAAATTTATTGCGAAAATGGTGAGATGACCTTTAAATAACATATCTTAGAAAACATCATCAAAAGAATTTATCCTCCCTTGAATTTCGGCTTTATTTAGTTCACCTTCCCTCTGAAATTTTTCTTAGATGTCATTTGGTTACCTCAGTCACTTGTATATATTCAATATGCTCAAGTGTATTTAAAATGAGAGAGCCTTGCCAAATATGGAAATTTTGATTAGACTGTTTGGAGCATAAATTAGGGTTAGTCAATGTTCTCATCATAATTTAATATTATTAATAATTATCCTTAGATGATTAGAATTCATTGCAGATGATTTTTAGTAATTTCCATATTTGTATAAATCTAAAGGCTATATATGAATGCATTAGTTGTTCAATAAAAACATAGAGAAGGAATGAGAAGAAATAATATCAAGGATTGAGATATTTTCTGCTTTGATTCAATCTTTGTATTGTTTTTTTTGTTTTCTAATTGTACTTGGATCCTCATAACTCTTGATTTGGTGTCAAAGCAGGTTACAATAGAGACAAATATTAGATTTGTTTTCGAAGCTTATGCAAATTCAAGCTATTGAAAGGAGTGCTAGAAATTTTAAAGAAATGTCCAACACTACCAATGGTATTACTATTTCGTAAACTCAAATACCAATATTTAAAGGTGAGAATTATGGTTTTTGAAGCATTAAATGAAAGCCTTGTTTCTTTCATAGGAATTGTGGGATTTGTTGGAAAATGGTTATACAGAAATTGTGCATGCTCAAGTTATTTATGGCTTGACCAAAGTCCAAGAAGATCAATTAAGGGAAGATCAAGAAAAGGACTCAAAAGCTCTATTTTTAATCCAACAAATAGTGCACTATTCTATTTTTCGAAGACTTATTTCAATAAAAAAACGTAAGGAGGCATGGGATATGTTACAATAAGCATATTAATAGACAAATAAGGTAAAATTTGTTAAATTTGCAATCTCTTAGAAGATGATTTCAAACTCTTTGCATGCAAAACTCAAAATCTATGCAATATTTTTTCACTAGAGTTATGGGAACAATGAATCAAATTATATCTTGTGGAGAGGATTTAAGAGATCCAAAAATTGTTGAAAATATTTTAAGAACACCTACTGGAAAACTTGATGCTATGTTTTTTGCTATTGAAGAATATAAATATTTAACCCATTTGTCTGTGAGCGAGATTATGAGATGTCTTCAATCACATGAGAAAAGGATGAATAAATGTGTTGAAAAATATTTTGAGCAATATTTTCAAGCAAAAGAAAATATTTCGAGAGATAGAAGTTATGATATTCAGAATTTTTCCTGTGAGAAAGTTATAAACACTTGTGGATGACGAAGAGCACAAGAAAATAGAGGAGGAATATGTCAAGTGAGATTTTTTAATGAAAATAACAAAGGAAGAGATAATGATAGAAATGTTGGAGGTAATTTTTTTGGAAAATCCCAAGTGAAATAATTTTATTATAACATATCTGGACATTATGAACATAATTGTTGGAAAAAACAAAAGAAACACACTAATGTTTCTAAGGAAAAAGGAGATGTGGGCACATTGTTTTTGGCTTGTGATCGATCTAACAAGGTTTCCAAGGAGATATGGATTTTGGGTAGTGGTTGTAGCAACCCTATGAATGGAAAAAAAGATCGATTTTTCAAGATATATTAATCTACAAAGTTAGAAGAACCCTTAGAGATCAGAAACCAATGGAAGTTAAAGGTAAAGGAACAATCACAATAAAAACAAAGCAAGGCCAAGTAAAACATAATAATGATGTCTTATATGTTCCTAGTTTCACACATAATTTTTTGAGTGTGGGGAAACTTATTGAAAAGGGATATCTTGTTTTTTTAAGTGTTAAGTTTAGAGCTAGTATTAGGTTATTTTCAATTTATTGGATCATTCAACGTGTTTCCAAAACAACAACATAGAGAGGATCACTGAAAGAAACATAATCATAAGGTACACAACATTTTATCCTGGGAAACCCTCACGGGGGAGCAAACCCAACAAAAATTCATCAATAATAGATTTTCAATACAATGAAAAGACTAAGACCAAACCACCAAGAATAAACTAGGACTGAGCATGCGCCTCTCTTCTCCTTCCTCCTTCAACTAAAATTTCCTTCAAAATATGCACACTAGATGAGTGTGTGAGTGAATGAATAATTGAGGCACCATCCTCACTTATAAATACTAGTTGAGGAGGTGATTAGGGTTATTTATATTCACTTAGTAGGGCCAACTTCTTCAAATAGTAGGAAAAACCACTTTATAAAACCTAGGGGTCGACTTTACAAATACCACCATATAAATATGGTTTGATTAATACACAAAAGGAATTTGGTCTTATCCAATGCCCAACATGATAAATCCACAAAAGGGTATTTGATATATAATATAACAACACAATTATAATTAGAATATTCTTCGAAGTTCCAATATTTCAACACTCCCCCTTAATGAGAAGGGTATTCTATTGACATAACCCAATACAACATCACGAGGAGAAAGAGATAGCAGCATCACCAGTAGCATCTCGAACACTTATTGGCACATCTACAAGCCATTGAAAGTTTTTCTCATCATCAATATCATCATCGTTCATAACATGGAGTTGGAGTAGCATCATCATCAACAACAACATGAAGCTTAAACATCAACATCAATATCATGAAGCTAGTACAACATCATCAACAACACGAGGCTGATACAAAATCACCAATAGCAAGAGGCTGATAGAACATTGTCAATAGCATAAGGTTGATACAACATTATCAAGAGCCGACAAATTGAGGTAGGTGCAACAACAACATTTTTTGGTACTCTCATAGACCGTCCTTACCAGACCTTTGAGATCTTCCTAGGAATCATAAGATTCCCTAGGATATAAAATTCTAACAAGACACCATGTGGTACTTTGACAGATCATCCTTTCCAGACCTCCAGGATATTCCTAGAAATCATAAGATTCCGTAGGATATAAAATCCTAATAGATCTACCACTATTGACCACAAATAACATATACATGCATATGTACTCTTGCAAAACGTGCTTACGAGACCTTCAATATCTTCCCACGGATGATCAATCCCCTAGGATATAAAATCCTAACAGAGCTACCCATTGTTGGTCGGGATACTATAGTATCATCAACATCTCTCCCCCTTTCGAGGGAGGTCCTTCCGGAAAAAACCAATCTTGTCTCGAAAGTATTCAAACTTCACGTGAGACAAAGGCTTGGTCAACACATCTGCAACCTACTCATATGTGCCAACATATTGGAGATTTACAACTCCCCTCTACACCCTATCATAGATGTAGTGATACCAAATTTCTATGTTCTTCGAATTATCATGGAACAGTAGGTTCTTCGTCATCTTTATGCAACTATGATTATCACATAGAATCATGGCGGCTTCCATATCTAGATCAAGCAGACCTATCTACAACTTCTTAAGCCATATGGATTCACAATCGGCCGAGCATATTGCAATGTATTCCTCTTATGTAGTGGTGAGAGGAATACTGGATTGCTTCCTGATTTTCCATAAATTCATGGCTGACCCCAGACTGAAACAATATCCTGAAGTGTTGTTTCTATCAGAAGCACTTCCAACCCAATTTGAATAAATATAACCATATAGTCTAAAGTCATGATCTCTAGTATAACAAAGACCATAATCCAACATACCCTTAAGGTATCTCATCACATTCTTTGTAGCTACAAGGTGAACCCGTCTGGGCTCTATCAGATACCGACTGAAGGTGTTCACAACAAAGCATATATCTTGCCTAGTATCCATTAGATACATCAACGAACCAATAATCTACCTATATAGATTAACATCAGCCAACTCTGACGAAGTATCAACCAGAAGCTTCAAATTTGTTTCCATGGGTGTGTTCATGGATTTTTATTCCAACATGTCAAATCTCTTTAGTATTTCAAATGCATACTTCCCTTAGTTAATGGAGATATTCTCTAGACTCTCCCAAACTTCAATACCTAATAATAATTGATTAGGCCCAGGTATTTCATCTCAAAAACTACAATGATCTTCTTCTTACAATCTGTGATGAACTTTTCTTCTCCATCAAAGAATAAATCATCCACATATACAATCAACATAGCTAGCTCATCATTCATAACCTTGAAGTAAAGGTTAGAATTAACTTTACTCTCGGTAAATCCCAATGTCGTCAGGAAACTATCAATTCTTCCATACCAAGCTCTAGGAGCTTGCTTCATCCCATGCAAAATTTTCTTCAACCTGCATACATGAGTCTTTCTATCTTAAACCTCAAACCCTCATGGTTTTTATATATACATTTATTCTTCAATAAAACCATTTAAGAAGGTTGTTTTCACATCCATCTGGTGTAATTTCCACTTCATTTTGGATACAAGAGCTATGATGGTTTTGATAGAAGTGTATCTGGCTACAGGAGCAAATGTCTCTTTATAATCAATACCTTCCTTTTGAGAAAAATCATGAGCCACAATCCTCGCTTTGTTTTTTTCAATACTTCCATATGCTATGTGTTTTATCTTGTATATCCACTTGGAAGGTACCACATATTTGTTCTTTGGTCTGGGAATTACTACCCATACATCATTCTTTATAATGGAATGGTATTCCTTTTTCATGGCATCCACCCATTCTTTCTTCTGAATGGATTCTTCAAAGCATGTAGGTTCCTTTTCTATGAGATCACACATCAAGTCCATGTAGCTCGAGAATGGCTTAGGTTTCTTGCTTTGTCTCTTGGTTCCTTTTCAAGCACCAGAATTCTCTGCATCTTGAATAAGTTATCTCATCCAATATGGATTTCTCTTGTGAGATATTGTCATACGGGGAGGTTCTTGAGATTATATCATATCATTATCATTTGGAATATCATCATCTTGGGTAACTATAACTTTCTTCATGGGTTCTGCAACTCTCGGAACTACATGTTATTCTTAATATACTTCTTCAAGCTGTAATTTCCTTGATCTTTTGAGTGTTGCATCTTCATCAAAGGTTGCATCTCTACGAATCTCAATATGATGGTAACCTAGTATGTAAATTTTGAAGGCCTTATAGACCTCACAATATCCAACAAATATTCCCTTCTTTCTTGAAGGATCCAACTTAGCAATCTTTTCTTTTGCAATGTGTACAAATACTGGACAACCAAATATTCTGAGATGGCTAACTTTTGGTTTCTTTCTCATGAACATTTCTTCGGGGGTTTTGAATCGAAGTGCACTATGGGATAATCTATTTTGGACATAAATTGTCATTTTTTCTCCTTCAACCCATAAGTGTATTGGAAGATCTTGATCGTGAATCATAGTCTTTATTACTTCCATAATTGTTCTATTCTTTATTTATTATACACCATTTTGTTGAGGTTTATAGGGAGTGGTGAGCTCCCTCTTAATATTGATATCTCTGCAATATATTCCAAATTCATTTGA